>PVJO010012165.1:34380-56733 GCA_004026905.1 Hystrix cristata | reverse complement strand
AAACCTCTGAAGTTAAATGGTGGGGGTGGGGGTGAAGCTCAGTGGAGTTGGCAAGTTGTGATAAAAAATAATAACTATAACCATGTCACTAGATTCAAGACAGCTATGTGTGAAAGACCTCAGGAGATTATAGAGGGGAAAGGGGACAAGGAGGAGAAAGAGGGGCCCTCCTCATGCTGATCTCCTGTGCTCTGGGAGAAGTCTTCCAAGGATTCCATGAAGCTTTTGCATCTTTCCTATTTGTCAGCTGTGCTTCACACCATGCATTTCTCTTTCTCTTGCTGGTATTCCACAGCTTTGGAGCGGGCACTGGCTCTGCTTCACCTCCCTCCTGATGGAGCGGCTCTCCGTCGACTATGGCAAGAAGTCCAAGCTGGAGTTCTCCATCTACCCAACCCCCCCAGGTGTCCACAGCTGTGGTCGAGCCCTACAACTCCATCCTGACCACCCACACCACCCTGGAGCACTCGGACTGTGCCTTCATGGTGGACAACGAAGCCATCTATGACATCTGCCGCCGCAACCTGGACATCGAGCGCCTGACCTACACCAACCTCAACCGCCTCATCAGCCAGATCGTGTCCTCCATCACCGCCTCCCTGCGCTTTGATGGGGCCCTCAACGTGGACCTGACCGAGTTCCAGACCAACCTGGTGCCCTACCCTCGCATCCACTTCCCCCTGGCCACCTATGCGCCAGTCATCTCCGCAGAGAAGGCCTACCACGAGCAGCTGTCGGTGGCCGAGATCACCAACGCCTGCTTCGAGCCTACCAACCAGATGGTGAAGTGTGACCCTCGGCACGGCAAGTACATGGCCTGCTGCCTGCTGTACCGCGGAGACGTGGTGCCTAAGGGTGTCAATGCCGCCATCGCCGCCATCAAGACGAAGCGCAGTATCCAGTTTGTGGACTGGTGCCCCACGGGCTTCAAGGTTGGTATCAACTACCAGCCGCCCACGGTGGTGCCCGGGGGCGACCTGGCCAAGGTGCAGCGTGCCGTGTGCATGCTGAGCAACACGACCGCCATCGCCGAGGCCTGGGCCCACCTGGACCACAAGTTCGACCTGATGTATGCCAAGAGGGCTTTTGTACACTGGTATGTGGGAGAGGGCATGGAGGAGGGTGAGTTCTCCGAGGCCTGGGAGGAGATGGCTGCTCTGGAGAAGGATTATGAGGAGGTGGGCATGGATAGTGTCGAGGGGGAGGGAAAAAAGTGGAGGGAGATGAATATTGGAGATCCTGTGTCCTTGACAATAAGGACAAGTGCTATGTCCTTATTGTCTCCTGAGTGTTGTCTCCTGGGTTCTTTCATGAGAGGAAGGAAGCCTGATGTCTTAGCCTGGGCTCCCTAAAAGGCAAATCTGATTGTAGATTTCATTAGCATGCAATTCCAGGGAGCAGAATGGGGGCCATGGACAGTAAAGCAGGGAAGGAGGGCAAATTTACCCAGAGAAGATGCAGCTGAATACATGGTGTCATAATTACTTTTCTCATTGCTGAGACAAAATACCCAATACCCAAAGTTAAAGAAGGAAAGGTTATTTTTATTGCTCACAGTTTGTAGAGATTTCAGTCCATAGTTGGCTGGCCCCGAGGCAGGGTGGCATGGCAGAGGGCATCACAGAGGAGAAACAGTTCACGGCAAAGCAGGGCAGGCAGAAGGCAGAAGGCAACAAGCAACAAGCAGCAAGTGATGGCAGTAACCCTCTTTCTGTCCCTTATATAGTAAGTCCCCAATTTACAAACAGTTAAGTCACAAACTTTCACAGATACAAATGGATCTCACGTTTGGTTTTTTTATGCTTTACATTGTATATTTGTGTCAAATAGATATAAGACTCACTCTGTCAGACTTAGGAAGGAATCCAGCTTACAAACATTCTCCCAGAACAAAACTGATTTGTAAATTGGGGACTTACTGTATTCTATCCAGGCTACATGCCCATGAGGACAGGTAGCACTCAGACCCAGGGTGGGGCACCCTTAATCCCAGCATCACACAACGTAGATCCAGCCACCTCTGGAAAGCCCCACCCATGACCACCTATGACGGTGGTTTACCAAATCCTCTGTCCCTCTGGGTCATTCGCACTTGGGCTCCAGAGTCGGTAGGAAGCTGGTGGGGTGGGGGAGCGGCCCACTGTGAAGCTGGTCGGAGGAGCACAGGGTGCTGGAGAACCCAAAGCGAAGCACCAAAGCTGTCTGGGTTGCGCTCCCAGGACCACTCTGTGGGCTGGGGGCTTGTCTTCTCCAGGCAGGAGCCAGGTGTAGAGAGTCTAGAAGCTGGCAGTGAGATGGTAAGATAGCAGTAGCAACAAAGGGGAAAAAGCAGGGGGAGAGCTTACCTCTCAGTAACCTCTGTCACCATTCACTGCTGCCCATGAAGACAAGTGACCCTTTCACAATTGGAAGTGTGTTATGTGACAGGAAGGCACAGCTTCGAGCCCCACTACCAGCCCAGTAGTGGTCCTTAAGTCCTTTCTCATGGCTTCCTGGAGCCCCTGCCGGGCTGAGGGATGGTTTAACCATTGCAAGTGATGGAACTAGGGCCAACTCGCCCCACCCCAGCAGAGACTGAACTCTAGGGGCCGCCTTCAGCTCTGTCCTTGCAATCTCCTTTGCCCTGGGCTTAGTACCTCTTCCCAAGATGCGGAGGTGGAAGGGCAACCCGAAGATCAGCAACACCAGGAAGCTGCTGTCACCCCTCAGGGTGGATACCAAGGGATGAGAAGTGACAGCAGAGCCTTGGAGCTAGAATCACAGCAGGGCAACTTGGAGGGAACAGGTGGGAGGAAGGAGGGACATTTGATAGGTACAGCCACTGTCAGGGAAGCCACCTGACTGGGAGCGGGAGAATTTCCTGGCTTCTCCCTCCCACCCTCGGTCTCCAGCCATGGCTCCCATCAGCGGAGCCTGGGCAGAAGGCGGCTGGCAAGGGGGCCCAGGGCGGGGGCACATAGCCCTTCGAGACAGAGGAGGGCAGGGAGGTAGAGAAAGGGCCGTAAGGGAGGCAGGCGAAGCACCATCGCCTAATCCACTAGCCCAGTGCCAGGACGCCATCCAAAGAGGGACACCTTGTCTGGTCCCCACCGCCTGTTTCTGTCACTCTGGTCCCGAGTGCTTTGTAGGAAATAGAGGATGGAGTGAAAGCAACAAAATGGTGTGAGGAGGGGTGTGAAGAAGAAAAATGGGCAAGCACACCCCGGCAGCGTCCTCCTTCTCTGGGAATTATTTACTCAGACAGCAAGTATTCTCAACTCTTCCTTGGGGATTTATGCTGTGTGGGTTCTGTCCCCAGGAGAGAGTAACTTAATTCAGAGAGTTTGTTTAGAAGCCTCGTTTAGCTGAACAGCTCAGCTATATGCTCAATCCACTTTTTCCCCTGCTAAATGGGCCGAGTTTTGAATTTCCATCTGTCTGACTCCTGCGTCTTTCTCTTCTTCACCTGGTTTCTCACTTGGGAGAGAGGAACTAATTTGGGAGCCCTAAAAACCCCAAGAAACTGTTGTGATTTATCAAGCACCTACTATATGTGAGGCCGTGTGTGCGTATTATCTTGTTATTCTTCCCAACTTTTTTTTTTGTTTTTTCAGTCCTGGGGATTGAGCCCACAGCCTTGCACAAGGTAGGCAAGTGTTCTACCTCTGAGCTGCATCCCCAGCCCTTTTTCTTACTTTCTTTTGAAATACAGTCTCACTAAATTGCCTGGGCTGGCCTCACACTTGCAAGTCTCCTGCCTTAGACGCCCAAGTACCTGGGACTACAGGCATGCACCAACCTATTTGGCTCATTTCTTCTTCTTTGTAGTTTTGGTTTTCATTTTGCTTTGTTTTGAGTACAGGGGAGTGAACCCAGGGCCCTTGCACCACTGGGACTGTAGCAGGACTACTCAGAGGGAGCAGGTGGGACCAAGGAGGGACGGACACTTGGCAGGAATCAGGAAGAAGACACAACAACTGTCTGCTAAGTGCCCTGATTGAGAAAGAGACAGGGAAAAATACCCTGGGTCCTCCCTTCCACCCTCAACCTCTCACTTTTTTTTAAATTTCGAGGGGCTGGGGACTTAGTTCAGTGGTTAGAGAGCTTGCCTAGCAAGCGCAAGGCCCTGAGTTCAATCCCCAGCACCCGAAAAAAAAAAAAAAAAGAAAGAAAATTGAAACAGGGTCTTGCTGTTGCTGAATTGCCTAGGCTGGGCTTAATCTTGCCATCTTCCTGCCTCCACCTCCCAGAGTGCAGGGTTTACAGGCATTCAACACCACACCTGGCTTGTCTTGTGTATTCTTGAGGTAAATACAGCTTTTCCACCCACGGGAATGGAAAGCTCCTCGGGAACCAGGCCTTGTTCTCCACCGTTCCACCTTCAGCACATTGTATAGCGCCTAATACACCAAACACTCAGTATTTGTTGAAGGAACTTGTTCTGGCGTTGCCTGTTTCGTGGGTGTAGAGATGGGGTCAGAGAAGGGATGTAATTTACCTGAGGTCACCCAGCTCATAATTGGAGGAGCTGGACTCCAAACCCAGGTGGGCCTGAGCTGAGCCTCAAGTTGCTGCCCTGCTTCCCTTGGTCCTCCCTCCTGCCCACGATGTTCCAAGTGCTCCTCTAGACCTCACTCTTCTGGCCTGCCAGGTAAGCAGAGCCCAGACAGTGACTCAGGCACCCCCAGGGCAGGGAGCAGTGACGCTTGACACATCCCTGTCTGGCATCTGGTGGAGGGCATCAAGGCAGGGCGGGGCCATATTCTCAGGGCCTGAATTAGGGCAGGGGCTTCCTCGGGGACAGATCTTGAGCTGTCGGTGCCCTTTGGAAAGGGTCTCCTGACATCTTAAATGAGAGAGAGAGGTGAGAATCTCACCTGTCAGGGTGGCTGGGCATCCTGAGAGGCGACCAGTTCCCCTCCCGTCTGCCGTAGAGCCCGCCCACCCTGGCTGCTATATCTCATCTTTGCCTAGACCCTGCGGGGTCTCCCCTGCTGGCAGGCACCTGTAGGCCTGGGCTGGACTAGGTGTGGGTATGGGGAGGTGGCAACCCAGACTTCCTGGAGGAGCTGGGAGTGCCGGCCAGGCCGGCTGCTGGGGACTCCCTCAGTGGAGGAAAATCCTTTCATCTCTGACGCTTCTCCAGCCAGGGTACAATTACCTCCTGCAGGCAGACAAAGAGACAGGTTCCCAGCTTTGGATCCCACCCAACAAGCTTGTTCCCCCACCTCTGCTGTGTCAGTAATATGCCTGCCTCCAAAGCTGTGTGCTCAGCATTTCCTCCTGAAAGCCCTGGCTCCCACTGTCTCCATGTGGCCATCCCTTCCAGTGTAGGTCACAGCCTTCCAGAACCCATCCTACCTCCAGTGGCACTCCCTCCTCTGGATTCTCCCAGCCCCTCTTCTCTGCCACTCATCTGGCACTTGGCGTGGGCTGCCTTGTACAGTAGCACATGGCTTCTGGGTGGTGTCCTAGTTCCCAACTAGGTCCTTAGCATTTTTATGTGTATATGAGCAGCTGTTATTTGCATGTGCTTCAGGATTCAAAAGGTATCCCCCAATTTTTTTTGGAGGGGTGCTGGGGATCAAACTTAGGGCCTTGTGCTTGCTAGGCAAGTGCTCTACCCCTGAGCTAAATCCCCAGCCCACCCCCAAAGATTTATGAACAGCAAAAATAAATATCCTTCATCTTGTTCTCCTCTTGGCAAGCAGCACTGTTAACTTTTTTGTTTGTGTTTTCTTTTAGAAACACCTACAGATATTTAATGTGTGTCCATATATTTTTAGTGTACACTGTTCTGTACTTCAGTTCTTCATTTAACATTCGATCTAGAAGATGGTCTACTTCGACACATTCCTTTTGGAGGTAATATTCCATCATATAGAGTGTGCCATGGCTTATTTAACCAGCCAGCTATTAATGGGTGTTTAGGTTCTTTTTTCTTTTTCTTCTCCTCCTTTTCTTTCTCCTTCATGTGGTACTGGAGATTGAACCTGGGGGGGACTTTGCACTAAGCTACACCCCAGTCCTTTTTGTTTTTATTTTGTATTTTGAGGCAAGTGCTCACTAAGTCACTAAATTGTTCAGGTGGGGCTTGAATTAACAATCCTACTACTTCAGCCTCCCAGAGTGCTGGGATTACAGGCATGTACCACCATACCAGGATTAGGTTGTTTCTAATCTTGTACTATTAAAAAGGGTGCTGTGACTGGGGATATGGCTCAGTGGCAGAGGCTTGCTTAGCATGCACAAGGCCCTGGATTCTGTTCCAGTATAGAGGGTGGGCAAGATGAATGCTGCAACACCATACAGACTTCTTTGCATATATATACAAACATAAGTTCTTAGAGTTGGAATTGCTGGGTCAAAGATCGTATAAATATATATATATAAAATTTTGTTGCACCTCATATTTCTCTCATTAGAAATAATACCAAATTAGCTGCCCTCCCACTACCAGTATATGAGAACACCTGTGCCTACAAACTCACTCTTACAATGTATTAAATTTTTTGATCCTTGTCAATCACTCAGTAAGGAAAGTATTTTGTGCTGCTTCTGTTTAAACTTCTTTTGTTGTGGATGAGATTGAGCATATTCTCATGTGTTTAAAAGTCAGTATTTCCGTGAGTTGTCTATATCCTTTGCCCATTTAAAAAATTACACTGGGGGCTGAGGCTGTAGCTCAATGGCAGAGCACTTGCCCAGCATTCACAAGACCCTGAGTTCCATCCCCAGCACTGGAAAAATTGCATTGTTTGCCTTATTAATTTTTTATATTTCTTTGTGAACAAAGGAAATTAACTCTTTGCCTGATAGATGAGTTCCATACGATTTCCCTTGGTTATCATTTGTTTATATCTCAACTAGATTTTATTTCCTTGCCTGGAATTTAAACCTTTAGTGTTCCTACTCTTAATATAATACCACATACACAGGAGGTGCTAGACTAACGTCTGTTGAGATGAGAGAAGTAAGAAAAAGGCAGAGAGACCTGGAAGGCTTTGGAGTCACCTAACCTAATCACCTCTTTACTCTTTTTTTTTTTTAATTTTTTATTTTTTTTGTGGTGCTGGGGATCGAACTCAGGCCCTTGTGCTTACAAGGCAAGTACTCTAATCACTGAGCCAAATCCCCAGCCCCCACCTCTTTATTCTTAAATCAAATCTAAGACCTCAGTTTTTAGTTTAGTCAAGACTCTTACTGTAAACAGCAGAAATGATCTCTGGCAAAATTTGAAAAGCAAACAAAATCAGCAAAAACAGACATCCCATCCCTCAATCACCAAGGTATAGACTAGCACACAGAATCAATGCAAAGGTCAGCAAACAAGCCTCAGCAAGCAGGAAAGCAGCAAGAGGAACTTGGCAGTCAAGGTCCGGGGCAGGGCGGCGTGTTCTGCAGACCCTGGTTCACTCTACCCCCTGGCAGTAACTATCCTTCCTCAGCGGACACAGAGGCTGACGTTTCCTTCCTCGGACACTAGAGGCCGCTGCAGGCTCCCATGGCAGCCACCACCACCAGAGAGAATTCTGAGCCACCCACATCTCGGTGACTTGCCCCAGATTCAGTCCAGGTTACTGCAACTGATTGGCAGGGCTTATGTTTTTTACTTGCACCCTTAGAGCTGAGACGTCTGGAAGAGCGTCAGCTGCAAGCGTTAACGCTTTGTGGCAGATGGTCTGCCTCCTGTTGGGCCCACGAGATGGAAATTTCCCAAATGTAGGTAGGAATTCCCCAAATGGAGGCAGGAGGTTCAGATGGTGGGCAGCCAGGGAAACTGGACGAAGCACACGGCCTCCTGCACACATGCCTGACTCTAGTCCTTGCCTTTGATAAAGTGTTCCTGGGTCAACCATCCTGAACCACTTTTCCAGACTCACATATCCATTGCTGCTTGGGCCAAATGTGATGCAGGAGGGGTTTATACCAGTAACACTTGTTATATACCCTGCCTTATATGACTTTCACACGACTGTCGGCATTGTCCATACAGGGAGAAAAAAAATAAAATAAGTCTTCAGAGGTTTCCCTAAGTCACCCGGCAGTGCCCGGTTGCTAACCCAGGTCTGTTTCCAAAGCCCTGGGGTTTATAGTGGGTCATAATGAGAGACGCCTGTCTTTCCAAGTTCCAGTTCAGTGAAGTCAGGGATTAGGCTGCTTTCTTCTTCTTTTATTGTGTTTTTCATTTCTGCGAGATTGAACCCAGGGCCCCACACATGCTAGACAAGACCCGGGCCATAATTCCCCAGCCCCCGCATTGTTCTTTCTATTCCCTGGCAGCATGTAATGTAGAAGATATTGAACTAATACTTGTGGATTAGCTGGATGGCACTAAGGAGAGTAAATTCTCTGGCTCTCTTAGGAGGTCTGAACTCAGGACCATTTTGAAGTGGAATGAGCCTGCTTAGAATCAGTTTGGGAAGAAAAGCCTTGAATCCGGGGAATATCTTTTTACTGTCCTTTTAACCCCACCTCTCCCAATGTGTCGAAACTGCACCAAGAGGTTTACGTCTGCTCATTATTTAATCTTCCAAGGGATATTTTGGCTACTGCCCTATATATAACTACTGAAAAAATGGTTTTACAGTCTAGTGGGGGAGGTGAATAGTAATCAGATAAGCAGACCAACGAATGCTAATTTGTGGCTGTGACAAGCGCGAGGAAGGAAAGCCAGGAGATTCTATAAAAAGCAGGCGTGACCTACTCCGGGAAGTTGGGGCAGCCTCTTTTGAGGACGGGGCTGCAGCAGAGATCTGAATGAAGATGGGGAGGAGTTAGATCCAGGAAGGAGTCGGTGCGTCCTTTAGGTGGCGAGGCCCTCCGGGTGAGCACCACGAGTCATGCGGATAGGAGAGCGACCGAGGGGCCAGGGGCTCCGCGTCTTATTTGCGCTAGTGCGTCACGCCTGGACGGATGCATCCGGCCTCGGTCTCGCAGGTGCCACCTGCGGTGACGTCATCTGGGTGCGAGCCCAAAATAGCCGGCTCCGCCCCCATCTCCCAGCAGCCCCTGCTGTCGCCTCCCCCTTGGGGTGCCGGGCGGAGCCGGCCTTCTCCGGGTCTCTAGTAGTTTCCATGCCGCTGACGCACGCCTGCGCGCACAGCTGGGCCGGGCGCGTCCTACGCAGCAGCCGCGAGCCAGGGCTGCGGGTGCCAGACGGTTCCTGGCGGGGGGCAGGGGCGGGACTCCCGGCGGAGGAGGTGCGGCCGGGCCCGGGTCAGGCTGGGCGCCCTGGGTCGGGCTGCTGGAGTCACGGGGCTCCGGTCGGGCTCCCCGGGTCTGTGCACCGAGATAGCCCGGGGCCCCGGCCTGCCCGGATCCCAGATAAGGCTGCGGAGGAAGCTCAGTCACCGGCTGCAAGCACGGCCCGGGCCCCGCTCGCACCCCGAGCGCCTCCCATCCCCAGGGGTCTCCAGCCGCGAAGAGGGGCTGCTGGTTCCCGCGGCCTGACTGCTTCTGTCCTGCAGCCCCAAGGAGGCCCGCTTGACGACTGCCATGGCATCCTACTACGAGATTCTAGACGTGCCGTCAAGTGCGTCTGCTGACGACATCAAGAAGGCGTAAGTGCCGCCAGGAAACCTGTCACCCTCTGCCCTCCAGGGGGCTTTCCCGAGTGACAGCTGTAGACAGGAAAGTCAGTCTGGAAGGGCAGAAGGTGCAGGTCCAGAGAGGAGCTGTTCTGTGGGTCGTTCTCCAGTGCCACCCCCACCCTGTCCCCACCCCCTACATGCAGGCTTTCTCAGCATGCACCCGGAGAGAAGCCCAGGCCCTGCGAGACGGAGGCCAGTGTCCCTGTACCCTCTGTGGCCACGAGTGGCCAGGATGGGAACGTCCTTGCCCTGGGGTCATCGTGGGCTCCTAGGTGTAGTCCTAGACCTGGTGGGGAGGGAAGACAGAGGCGCTCCATGAAAGAATGGCCACAGAGTAGCCTCAGCAGCTGCGGTGGGCTGGGTCTGCACCGTGAAAGGACAGTGGTGGCCCAGGGGGAGAATGGGCGGTTGCGTTTACTGGTGGGAAGAAACAGCGTTTGTCTCCTGACCCTCACTCTGCACCCACTTTCTGCAGGTACCGGCGAAAGGCTCTACAGTGGCACCCAGACAAGAACCCGGATAATAAGGAGTTTGCTGAGAGGAAATTTAAAGAGGTGGCAGAGGCTTATGAAGTGCTGTCTGACAGTAAGGCCTGGGATCAGGGCAGGGCCCAACACATCTCCCCCATGTCATGCCCCGTCTCACTCCTTCCCAAAGCTGCGCCTCTACCACCGTTCCCATGCTTCTTTCAGTCTGGCATTTAAATGCCCTCTTCCACAGGGACAGCTCTGCTTGGCCTCCAGGGTCTGGAGAGCAATATGGGTGCTGACCAGAGAGGGGAGCGGGCCAGGAACCACTGTGTATTGAGCCCCCTCTGAGCCAGGCCTCAGTAATCTCCACGGGACCTTGAAGCCATCCTGTGAGGCAGATTTTTATCACCCCCCATTTTATAGGCAAGGAAACTGAGGCTGAAAGAAGATCACACAAAGCTGGAATATGAATCCAAGTGTGTCTTTTTTTGTTTGTTTTCTTGTGCTGGGCATTGGACCCAGGGCCTTGCATGTGCTAGGCCGAGTGCTCCACTATGGGGCCACAACCTCTGCCCCAGCTCTGTCTTTTATTCACTCACTCGTTCATTCATTCGGTATTCATTGAGTGGTTACAGTGCCAGGCACCTGTTGGGTGCTGGGGAAACAGTGGAGGACGAGCAGACACTGTTCCTTGTCCTGTGGGTGTTTATCATATCCCGGTCAGGCAAGATGGGCACTAACCATGTAAAAAACTCAGATGGCATCACAGATCGTGACAAGCATTCCACAGGAGAGCAGTAGTGTGATGTGGTAGGGAATACTAGGCACCTGGTTTTGTTTGGGAGGTCACAGGAGGTCCCTCTGAGGAAGTAACATTTAGATCAACCCCTGATTAATGTAACATACATTCATCTCTTTATTTGTGGTGCTAGGGATTGAAGCCAGGGCCTTGTGCATGGCAGGCAAACACTCTACTGCTGAGTAACGCCCCAGCCCCTAGTTGACGTTTACTAAACACTTGTGCGTGCCAGCCACTATGCTAAGCAGTTTATGTGGATTGTTTCATTTAATCCTTGCAGTTTTCCTGTGAGGTGGCTGCTGTTATGATGTCCATTTTACAGATGAGAAAAAGCCAGCCGTGTGAAAGGCTGAGTAGCTGCTAAAAACCCACGGCCTGTGTCCCCTGGACACCCTGCTGACCCCCGAGTGTCAGGCCTTGGGCAATCCTCTGAGGGTTGTCCTAACCTGGGAGGGGAGACCCTTGTCCCGGAGGCAGGGAGAAATGACTGGATCTCTCTTTCCAGAGCATAAGCGGGAGATCTATGACCGCTACGGCCGGGAAGGGCTGACTGGGGCAGGTAGGTGGAGTGGTGTGGCCCGGGATGGAAATGGGTCAGGGCAGAGTCGGCAAGGCAGGTCCTTGTCATAGCTGCCTTCTCAGGGGCTCCTGGGAGTGCCTCAGGTGGATGCCCTGGCTCAGGGCAAGACAGACACCCCAGGGTCCCTCCTCAACCTGCCTCTCCTCCAGGAACTGGCCCCTCTCGGGCGGACGCTGGTGGTGCTGGGCCTGGCTTCACCTTCACCTTCCGCAGCCCTGAGGAAGTCTTCCGGGAGTTCTTTGGGAGTGGAGACCCTTTTGCAGAGCTCTTTGGTGAGTGGACTCAGCGAGGCTCAGAATGGCTCAACTTCCCGCTTTGGGCCTGACCTCCATCCACTGGAGTCCCTTAGGGAGGAGGCTGAGAAGGGTGCAGGATCCACAGGCACAAGATCTTGTGTAGCGGGTGTGGGTCCAGTGAGAGCTGAGACAGAACCTCACACATGACCTGCCAGCATCGTTTTACAGACCGGCCTTGTTAAATGACAACAACAATGATACATTGTTAGAGCTCCACAAAAACAGCCATGAGAGCAAGACTCAATGCACCATGTGACAAGAGTGGTAGCGGTACACGTAACAACATATACCAGGTTTTAGAATGATTCCCTGTTAGGTATTTGACATCCTCTCATCTTCTCGTGAACCCTGAGAGGTGACTAATTTTAATCCCCGTTTACAGATGAGCAAATTGAGGCATAAATGACTTGCTTAGGGTCACAGAGCAAATGTCAGGGGCAGGACTACTTGCTCTTCCTGCCTGTCCTCACATCGTGTTCTCTGCCTCTATGAAAGGGGCCATCTGTCCTTACTTCCTTCTGTTTATCTCTCCTTCTTTTGTTCCTTATTGTGGGCAGAATTAACCAGTGAACATTTTCACGTAAAGTGTTGAAAAGGAATTTAATTTATAAAGAACGGCAACTGAAAACAGAAAAAAAAAAAAGATCATAAATATACCCAATTGCTCATCAGCTTATATTTCTGGACCTAAAAGCAGCGCTCACACATTTTTTTGGGTGGCAAGGAGGTATTTTCACCAGTGATTGTGAATCTGTTTACTTGCTGCAGATGACCTGGGCCCCTTCTCGGAGCTTCAGAACCGGGGTTCCCGACACTCAGGCCCCTTCTTTACCTTCTCTTCCTCCTTCCCTGGGCACTCTGGTAAGCACCATCCCTGTCCCTTCCCGTCCCTTCCAGGAGCTTTGAGTCCTGGAATCCCTAGTGGCAGCTTGTCACTTTGCCAGGCCCGTGTCCCCTACATGGAGCCCTGGCTCTGGGCCGCTCTGTGGGGCCCCCTGAGGCTCCTGGCCTTTGGTGACTATGGTAGAGCACAGAGCCACCTTCTAATAGTCTCTCCTCCACTTCCTTCGTCCCAATGCCAGATTTCTCCTCCTCATCTTTCTCCTTCAGTCCTGGGGCTGGTGCTTTCCGCTCTGTATCGACTTCTACCACTTTCGTCCAGGGACGCCGCATCACAACACGCAGGTGAGGGCTCCTAGGGCCATACAGGTGGAAGGGTCTGGGGGCAAGAGGTGGAGGTGGGAGCCATGTACAAATGTAAAGTCTGCCCTGTCCACTGCAGTGGCCGGAGCCTGGACTGGTCGCTGCTCCTTGACTGAGTCGTGGTGTCTCCCACAGAATCATGGAGAACGGGCAGGAGCGGGTGGAAGTGGAGGAGGACGGGCAGCTGAAGTCAGTTTCAATCAATGGTGAGGCGTGTGCCCCTGCCAGCCCCTGCCCCCTCTTCCCTACCCTTCCGTCTGAGCTCCCTGGGGGTGGGCCCTAGGGAATGGCAGCCGCAGCCAGGCTGGCCGGATCGGAGATGGGGGAAAGTGAGCAGAGGGGTCTCAGAGGGCCAGCCAGTCACCACCGCTCTTGGTGGGGGTGCCTTACAATTGCAGAGCACTTTTACTGTTTTTTAAAAGCATTTGCACATACACAGTGTCCACTGTACTCCTAAAGCATCCAGGGGAATATGCAGGAGATGGTATTTGTCCCATTTTTATTTTAAGAGACTGAGTCACAGCTTGGTTAAATGACCTTGACCTCCAGGTAGCCCCTGGCTCAAGATTCCTTCCTATCAACTAAGGGGTAAAGTAAGTCAGGAATCAAGCTCAGGGCCCAAGATTCCTGGAGCAGAACTCCTCCTACAACACCACGCCCTCCAGGATTGTCACTTGAGCTAACCTTGCTTCGCTGCTGACACCGTGTGGCAGCCTACTTTACGTGGGTCAACATATTTAACCAATAGGATGATTCGTGTATGTCGGCACTGTCATTCCCATTTCATAGATGGGGAAAGGGAGGCATAGGGAGGTTGAGTAACTCATCTACAGAGAAAGAACAGGCTGAATACCCCACCAAGTTCCTAACCACTATCCTGGGGCCTAATGGACATGTGCTGGTTCCAAAGAGAGGCCGTAAGTGGTCAGGGTCGTCACTGTGAGAGGTGGCCTGGGAGGGTGGCCTGGCAGGGTGGCCTGGGGCAGAACCAGGCCTTGAGGTAGCTGTACCTTTCACAGGTGTCCCAGATGACCTGGCACTGGGCTTGGAGCTGAGCCGTCGGGAGCAGCAACAGTCAGTCACCGCCAGGTCAGGGGGCGTGCAGACGCGGCAGTCCCCTGCCACACGCCCCTCTGACAGTGACCTCTCTGAGGAGGATGAGGACCTGCAGCTGGCCATGGCCTACAGCCTGTCAGAGATGGAAGCGGCTGGGCAGAAGCCGGCAGGTGGGCGGGGGGTACAGCAGCGACGTCAGGGACGGCCCAAGGCCCAGCACCAGGGTCCAGGGGGGACCCTCGAGGGGGCCAGGGGTGAGGCGGCCAAACCCAGCGCCTCCCCGGAGGAGAAGGCCTCCCGCTGCCTCATCCTTTGAACAGCAGGCTCAGCCAGACCTGATTCAGGTCTTGACTCGGTATCCGGTTCACTGTCAGAGCAGATCGGAGCGTGGCCTGAGCGTGCTCGAACTCCATGTCCCTCCACAAGTTGCCCTCCCAGGCTCGCTGCACCCCGGTGTGGGCCTTGGATTAGCCGTGCTCTGCCCGAGCTGATGGGTCCCTGAGGGGCACAGGGTGTGGGGCAGTGGAAGGGCCGAGGGAGCCGGAGGCACTTTGTGCAGTGGGAGTTTCCGAGGGGCTTTAGTGGTTTGGGTTGAGCTTTTGTGCACAGGTCCTCTGCCCGCCCCCGTGCTGCTGAAGGTGTCAAGGAAGGAGGACTTGGCCTGGGGTGCAGTGCTCTGAACCCGAGCTGGCAGCTCCCCTGGGGAGCAGTGTGGGCTGAGTGGCGTCTCCGCCCCTGTCCAGCCTTAGACACTGGTTTCTGTGCAGCGTTGAGCTCTGACTGTCTCTGTGCTTCTCTTCTGGTGCCGCTCTCCTTCCTCCCACTCTGCTCTCTGCAACTCTCTGCGGGCTGCATTGCTTGCTCTCACTGCCTCCTGGCTAGGAATCCCTTCTCCTTCCCTCCCCAAGAAGCCTCAGTGTGCCCAGGAAGATGCTGGGGCCGGTGGGGCTGTGAGGTCTTCTGGGAAGGCTAGCTGGGTGGGGCGGGAGCCTCTCAGCCATCCAGATTCGGAGCCGGATCTACTCTTCCTCTCTTCCTCTTGCTGCCTCAGCCTGCCCCAGCTGCGGGACTAGGCAGAGGTGAGGTTGGCTAACCCGGCGAGGGGGGCCAGGGCCAGGGTGATCCAGGGGGAGGCTTAGGTGGGGACTACACCCCATCCTGCTTCCCCACCATGCACCAGGGTTCAGGGAGCGGCCGCACGGCCAGCCTAGGTGTGCATGCTTGGCTCCATCCTCCATGGCTTGCTGCTGACCCTCTCTCCTGTCACCCACCCCTGCTCTCTCCCCAGATGTGTTCTGAGCTGGATGTCCAGGATGCAGAGTCACTTCACAGTTCCAACAGGACAGCACCCTCACCCATGCGATGGGAGGGACACTCCATTCCTCCCTCACCCATGCTGAGTTAGAGCTGGGGCCTGGGAGGTGGGTGGGGGCTGGCATCAGTAGTCTTAGCCTGTTGAACTCTTCCTGGGTGTTTGCTGTCTCTTGAGGACTACAAGTCCCATGATGCAATGCACCCAGCCGCATTTCTGATAGGTCATACCCAGGAGAATTGGTGCCTGGTTATGGAGCTGTGCTTCTTGGGATATGTCGCTCCAGTGCTGGCCAGCCTGTCACATGCTCTGGATGGGGAGATACTGTCTTTTGGTTTGTCCCTGGTGTGGTGGCAAGGATGTGGATGAAGGAGGAATGACCCAAGCCTGGGTTCCCCTGACACTCCTTGCTAGCCCCAGGGTTGGAATGGGCAGGTCAAGACCTTGCAGCACCTGGGCAAAGTTCTTTTCCTGTGGGCCAGCAGACAGAGCGGGCAGGGTGTGGCCCTGGAAGGCTGACGGACGTGGGCTGGCAGAGCTTGGAAGGGAAAGCCACCCTCACAGAAGCGTGTGGCTAGGACTGGCATGTGCTGGGAACATGGGGCATGCTGCTGCTTGAATGGCTTTCTTTGGCCTGTGACCCTGCTGCCTCTTTTTTTCTCTCCAACATCACAGGCAGCTGCCTCTCCTCCTCCCTACCTGGGGAGCCCAAGGCCTGGGAGGGAACTGGTGGAGTAGAGTGTTGGCAGCCCCTCTGAGCCTCAGAGACCTATCAAAGCCAGCTGGGCTGAGCTCAGACCAAGAGGGAGACTGGAATTTAATAAACTGAGTTTTGTGAGCTCAGTGGTATGCTGTGTTCCTCTTTTCGGGGTGGCTCAGGAGGGACCCTATGGGACCAGTGGGTGACATGCCAGGCCTCACACCTCTCTTCATGCCCAAGCAACTGTCCCTGGGCAGCAGAAGTCTCCTCTTTCACCAGCTTATTCTCCCCAGTTACGTTATAGAACTCCAGGAAATGCTTACATTCTTGGCCCTCACTCTTGGGGGCTCATAACTGGCTTCCTCCAGCAGCCAATGTTCCTCTAGGACCCTTAAGACCCCTTCCCCCAACACTCCACAGCACAGACGGAGTTAAGATGACTGTGTGGGAAGCAGAGAAAGCCGATGATGGGGTGAAACCTTGGAACCCCAGGACTCCTAGACTAAGCCCCCAGCTTGCAGCCAGAGGTGGAAGTCAGGGGCACCTGGGGTAGCACGAGTAAACCCCACCCGGGGCACAAGCTCTAAGCTCATTAGGGACCAGGGAGGAAAGAGCCAGGTTACTGCGTTATACTTGTAGCCATGGAAAAGTGCCTTTGTGCTGTCCTGCAGGGTGGTGTGGCCTGCCATCTGCTAATTCTAGGACAGGCTCTTGGCCTCACCTTCAGTAGCCAAAGGGCCTACAGTGTATTTTTTTTCCTTTTCTGAGGATTGAACCCAGGACCTTCGCATTGAGTTACATCCTCATCCCTTTTTTTTTTTTTTTTTTTAATTTTGAGACAGGGTCTTGCTAAGTTACTAAATTGACTAGGCCAGGCTCAAGCTTGCGATCCTCTTGCCTCAGCCTCCCAGAGTGCTGGGATTACAGGCTTGTGCTGCCATGCCCAGGTCTAAGATGCATAGATGCATCCTGCCCTGAATGAGGAATTTCAAGCCTCTGTCCAGAGAGAGAGAGGGAGTGAGAGAGAGCCCGCTGAAGTTTACAGAGCAGCTGCCTTCCTGTCCACATGTAGCCTCTGGAATGCTGAGCATGTAGGCCCTGAGCCCCAGCAGCGCATAGTAGGGGCCCGTGGCAGGCTTGTTGGTCTCTTCACTCCCCACTCGGGTAGATAGCAGCTGCCTTAGTTTCCATTTGAGGCTGAGCCTAGTAAGCACATGAGTAAAGGACCCTCACTCCCAGGGCCCCAGGCCCAAGGCTCTTCTGCCTTCGTGCCTGTGGCCACCATCTTTGTCCAAGGACATCTCATGACCAGCAGGTGAGGGCTCCTGGGAGGAGGGGAACGCTCAGCATGGAGGAACAGACAGGGAGAAAGGGTCCCTTCCTGTAGGCCTGGCCCGGAGTCACTGGAGTTTGCTATAGTGTCCCCTGAGGTGGCTGGCACTCTGCCTTATCACCTCCCCAAGTCCTGGCCTGGATCTTGCATGATAACACGCCTTACTCCTGAGGCGGAAGGGCCTGAAGCAGCTGCCGAGAACTGACAGGAGAGGTGGTGGGGGTCGGGCTGCTGCAGTTCCAGTCCTAACTCCACCAGTTACAAGATCGAGTCAGCCGGGCCTGTGCCCTGCTGAGGTCTCTTCATCTGTAAAGTGGAGTTAATCTTTGGTGGTAAAGGTTAAACACATGAATGTAGGTAAGGTGCCTTGGGCCACCTCAGAGCACTGTGTGTGAAATGCCTGCCTCAGTGTTGTGCACTGCTATTCAGCCTGAGGGAGGCGGCCTCCAGGCCCCGTGGCCCTGTCTCCCAGGGCTCTCTGCATCCAGGGAGATGCCGGGTGGACTCAGACCCAGGCTGAGGCTGCGGCTGGAAGCAGAGCAGACAAAAGAGCATAGGAGTCCGGGTTGCAGCTGCACAGACCACACACTAACTTTATTCACACTGATACAAAAGTAGATTTTTCTAGAAATGTTCTCCTGTGCCAGGGGAGAAAGGTTAAGTGGCACGTGGCAAGAGGAGGCCTGGGGTGGGGGCATGGAGGGTACAGTGCCCGTGTGGGGGTGAGGTGGCCACCCATCAGCAGCAGGGCTGGGGAAGCTGGTGCCCCCCACCCTGCCCGTCCACACAGCAGAGGGACACGGACAGGTGGGGGGTATCTGGGACCACAGGAAAGGAGCCAGGGAGCTCAGGCCAGAGAAGGCTCCAGGCAGACTTGCTGCCCCATCCTGTCCTCTCCTTCTGGCCACCGCCTGGGCTCCGGCATGCGTGAGGCTGGTTTGCCCGCACTTGCTACTTCTCCCTTCCTTACACTTCTCTTGGAAGGGCTGGGTGTGCCCGGGAGGGGCCACGGTGGCAGGTGGGGGCAGAGGAGTGGGTACACAGATGCTCACACAGGTGGAGGGAACGGAGGCTGGGCTGCCCACTGCGGGGCTCGAGGGGTCACTGGGGCAGGGCTTTGAGGATGGCGTTCACCTCCTCTGCCACAGCCGTCAGGGCAAATTCAAACTGGTCCTAGGGAAGGGACATGCAGGAGGGTCAGGGGGAGGCCTCTGTTCCTGCCAAGGGGGACCTTCCAGGGGTCAGGGTGCTGGGCAGGTCCCTTGTGAGGAGGGGTGCCCCCCGAGGGAGGCAGACAGGGAGGTGGGAGGGGCAGGCTGCTGCTGGTTTCCTGGGGTGGCCGAGAAGTGGGTGCTAGGGGAGGGTGGCAGCTAGGGTCAGGGCAGGGAGATGTGGTCACCTTAGAGCGGACGAGGCCAGGACGCTGGTCGCGGACATGCTCCAGGGTAGCAGCAATGTCAATCTCCTTCACTCCTGGAGACGGGGAGGGAGGTGGGCTGTTCAGGGAGAGGACAGTACCCAGAAAGCTCGGTGCATCCTGGGGTGGGCGGCTTAGCGGCGGGGCAAGGCCTAGAGGTATGACAGCTTGCTCCTCGGTGGCTCCTGGGCCCCTGGGTGCCAGGGGGACTCTGGCAAGGGGCTGGGGGCTGTGGGCACCGTGAGGATGGGCCTTACCTTTTGCCATACGGTTCAGTACCATGTCAATGAGGATGTAGGTGCCAGTCCTCCCTGCACCATCACTGAAACAGGAGTTGGTGACAGGCTTAGCGCGGGACCCAGCAAAGAGGGGGGACAAATGGAGGTCTGGGCTGGGAACAACACTGGCTGATCCATCAGGTTCGGCTTGGGCAGCGTATATGAGCCCAGGACGAGGGGGCGCTCCAGTGTCTGGCCCTGGGACGGTGGCGCTGCATACAGAGCCTGTGCGCTGTGGGGCGTCCCGGGCCCTGGGACACGGGAGAAGGACCCAGGCTCGGCCCTGCGGTGGAAGCAGCAAGGACAGGATGGGAACGGCCAAGCTTCTGTTGGGTCAACTTTTTATAGAAAGGGCCAGATAGTAAGTATTTCTGACTTTGTGGGCCACAGAAAGTCTCTTCACACACTTTTTCCCTTTTTTCTTCAGTCATTCTTAGCGCATGGCCATTAAAACACAGCTGTGACAGGCTTGGCCAGCACCAAGGGACTGGGCTGGCGGCCTGCACCGGACAGGAGCACAACCAGAGAGACGCGGGATCAGGAAGGCCCAGCCGGGGTCCTCTGGCCCTGGGCTGCCTGTCACCTCCAGTCCCCACCCACCTGCAGTGCACGATGATGGGGCAGGAGCGGCCCCGGTAGCACTTGTTCACCTTCCTGTGAAGAGAAATGGGTGTGAGGACCAGCAGGCACAGTGGAGCGGGCAGGTGGCCAAGCACACGCCTAGCCTCTTCTCCCCATGTGGCCAAGGCAGGGGGAGAAGGGGTAGACAAGGGAGTTGGGGCCGGAGGAAAGAACAGAGCTGGCATGGGTGGCACTGGACATGCCTTGTCACTGATGAGCTAAGGGCCCAAGCTGTGCATCTGGAATAACTGATTTGCCCTCTTTGAGCCTCCGTCTTCTTCCCTGTAAAATGGGGGCTAATAATACTAGGAACCTTTTCTTAGGGTTAAGATGGTCATATGAGATAATCCCTGTAAAGAGGCTTCAGTGGATGCTCTGTGAATAGGAGCTGCTAACAATGATGATCCATGTTCATCTTAACAGCCACCTCTGCCCAACTCTGGGGGATAGACTTTCCGGTGATTTCACGGTGTCAGCCTGCTCTGCCACTTTGCTGTCCTTTACAACCACCTCGGCCCTTCCCCTCCCAACTCAGGCTCTGGGTGGTCCTCACGAGCTGCGATGTCAGGTCACACTGGGAGGACGACTCCTCAACCCCGAACACTGTGCCACCCATCTGTGGCTCAGCCTCACTTCCTCAAGGCATCCTGAGGCCGGTTATATTCAGACTGGGGTCCACCTGGCATCAGGCCTTTCGCTGCTGCCCCTGACCGGGAGCAGGGCATTCCCCCTCCCTCGGCAACCTTGTCTAACCTTCCATTGTCCCTTATGACTCCTGCTTTGAGAGTCTCCTGTAGACTCCTGAAATGCCCTTGGGGGCAGGATGAGGGAAGCCCTTAGGGGCCAACAGCTCATTTCAGGGCATCTTGGGACTTAGTGGTCCTCCAGCTGAGGGGCCAGGTGGCTGAAGGGCTTTACGGAATCCACCTGGCTTTTTAGCATATTGGTGAGTGTAACCGAGGGCTAGAGTTGAACAGTAGTCTCAACAGTGGTTTCCAGCCATTAGTGATATTTAATGAACAGTGTCTGGAATTAACTCTGCTCTCCCTGTGTGGCAGGCACTGAAACTAGACTTTAGCTTACCCTGTTAAGTCTCAGAAAGCCCCTTAGAGGACGTATCATTGTCCTCATTTCACAGGCAAGAGAACACAAGGGAGGTCAATGAGCTTGCTTGGGCCACTTTCTAGAACCTCTTTTATTAACTTAACTTCCTGGTGGAGGACTTTCACCAAAGTACATTAATTAAGTAACAACCAATTTGCCTGGATCTCATCCAATGGAACTGATCTAATTTTAGCCTAACAGATACTTTTCAGCTTACCTGAGCAGCCTTAAAACATACTTACACAGTAGTTCTGTTGGGATTTTTAGTGTGTGAGTGTGTGTGTGTGTGTGTGTGTGTGTGTGTGTGCATGAGCATGTGTGCGTTTGTGGTCCTGGGGATGGAACCCAGGGCCTTGTGCATGCTAGACTAGTGCTTAACCACTGAGCTTTACCCCTAGCCCAATCATGATTTTTTTTTTTCAGTACTGAAGGTGAACCCAGAGAGCACTGAGCTACATCCCCAGTCCCCCCTTTTTTTAGGGGTGCTGGGGATCTAACTCAGGGCCTAGCACTTGCTAGGCAAGCGCTCTACCACTTGAGCTAAATCCCCAACCCCCGCACCCCAGCGCTTTTGAAATATTTATAATTTTGAGACAGGGTCTTCTAAGTTGCCTACTCTGGCCTTGAACTTACGATCATCCTGCCTCAGTTGGGGTAACAGGCACACACCACCATGTTTTGACAGAATTTCAAAAATATGATTAAAGAGAAACAGTTCCAGTACTTAGGCGTTGCATTCAAGATGTGCCTCACGCTCCAGGGACCCCGGTTAGAAACTGCTGTCCAGAGACTTGGCAACTAGGCCACGGCCAGCACCCAGAGGCCCCGGCCAGCCTGGCACGGACAGAGCGGCAGCAGAGGGCTGCAGGGCCGCCGTGCTGTCCAGGGAGGCGGCCTTCTCAGCCACCGGTCGGTCCGCGTGGGGAAAGCCAGAGGGCGCTGGAGGCCCGGCCTGGCCTTGATTTCAGCGTGGCGGTTAGCTTCTGTCCCAGCTCCCACCCTGCGCGAGAGTCCTCTCCAGCCGGAGCTCTTCTCTTCCTCCCTCCGACAGTCCCCGTCCCGTCCTCTCCTGTGCCCCGCCCCCAGCCCTCCCAGCAGCCTCCGGGGGTGGTCGCGGCCCAAGCGTCCAGTCCTGCGGAGCAGCACCACTCCTGCCAAGGAGCACTTTTGTGACTACGAAACTGTCACAAAAATGACACCGGCAGCTGTGAAGGAGGGAGGGAAGGAGCGAGGAAGGGTGGGAGAGACAAAAACAGGGCAGAGAGAGTGGGAAGGACCTAGGCAGGGAGAGATCAGGGCGGAGGCAGAGAGGGGAGGGAGGTGGAGAAAAATAAGACGAGAGAAGGCCAGAGGGAGGAAGGAGGGAGGAAGCAGGGAGGGAGAGATAGAGACAGAGGAAAAGTGACATAGATAACAGATGGATGAGGGAGAAAAGAAGACAGCAGAAAGCGCAAAAGAGAGAGAAACAGCGACAGAGCGACAGGGAGAGAGACCAGGGAGCCGCGCAGGATGGAGGCAGTGAGCAGACAGCAGGCCCAGACGTGGGGCTCAGAAGAGGGAGGGGCTGGGAATGAAGTGCGCCCTTCTCCAGGGGCCGACCGGAGGGCGGGGA
>PVJO010012165.1:0-34280 GCA_004026905.1 Hystrix cristata | reverse complement strand
GCTGGACCGAAGGCCCGGGGACCCAGCACCCAGCGTCTGAGTAGCCGCCCAGCTCCTCCGAGCTCGCTCACCTGCGGAAATCCAGCAGGGGCCGGGTGGACGCCGGGGTGCCCTCTGCCGGCCAGCTCAGGAAGTGGAACTGCGTGAGCGTGCGCGTCTCCTGCGTCTGCACGTTCTTCAGGTAGAAGCTCCGCACCAGGAAGTCTTCGCACCAGATGTGCTCCGACACCAGGTTTACCTGCACAGAACGGCCCGGGCCTGAGCGCGCGCCCGCGGCCTCCTCGGGCTGTCCGGGCTCCAGACTCCTTCCAATCTCAGTCCTTGCGGAACTTTACCTTCCCACCCTCCCCAGCTGTCCCAGCTGCCTGTGTATTGAGCGCTCACTTGGTGATGAGAAAATTACTCTCCAGGCTCCTCTACTGATGAGAACCTTCTGATTGCTCCTGAGGTCTCTCGTCTTACAGCGGGTCACCTCCCACTTGTCTTGAATCTCTTCCCCCTTCCCCAGCTTTGCTTCTGCTTAGTCCCCCTGCCCCCATCTAGATTCTCTCCTAGTGAGAAAGTTTGTGTCTCTTTTACGTAAACAGCATACGTGACTGCTGGTATTTCTTTCTTTGCCTTGGTCAGCAGGAAACTCAGAGCTAAATTAGGCTCAATTAAAGGAAGTGTCAATCTCCACTTTGGCGAACACTTATTTTCCCTGTCTCACACACTCTTCATGCTTAGCTTATCTGAGCTTCAGTGGTCTTATAATTTTGCTTCTCTAATTTTATCATAAATCCCTAATAATGCTTTTTGACCCTAGATGGGACATACAGGTACATTCATATGTGTATGTGGGTATGTGAATACATACATACATATATACATTCATACAAATGTATATTCATATAAATACATAAACGACTAGACCACCATCCACCTCCTCTGCCCCCACAGCCCCCTCGCTGTGGGGTCTTCCTTACCTCATACACATGGTACAGAGAGGAGCCCTCATCCGGCCAGTAGCGGTCGCACTGCTTGACGCTATCCTCCACCAGCGGAGTCAGCATAACGATGACAGTGCAGCCACTCTCCCACACCATCTAGGGACAGAGACCAACGCAAGCTGCACTCCAAGTTCCCTGGGTGGGGCCTGCCCGGCCACCGGGGCCACTGTCCCTAGGGAAGCCCTCCCTTCAAGCGCCCACCTGCCAGAAGTCTGCGATGGTATGGGACAGTGGTCCCTGGGTGGCTATGTAGGCTGGCATCCGAGGGTCATGTTCAATCTGGGGGCAGAGAAAGTGCAGCAGGAGCCAGAATGGGAAATGCCATTAAGGAGACGCCAGGCCAAAGGGAGTGGGCAGGATGTGGCAAAGGCCGAGAAGGCCCTGTTTCCATGCTAGGCCCCACAATCCCAGGATCCCAGGTGGGGTGGGAGGTGGACAGAGGGAAGGATGTGAAGAGAGGCAGAGGTGGGGGCTGGAGTCAGAGCCACTCACGATGGGGCTGGCGTTGATGTAATCACTCCGAGAAGGGCTGCTCTCTACCTTCAGCTTGATGCGGGCATGGTCATCTGCACAGACCAGACATCCCACCCAGGATGGCCGCTGGTCATTGGGTCCTGGGGCCTCTGCCACTCAGCCTGGGCCAGGAGCCCAGACCTCTCCCCGCAGCCCTCTAGAGCCACCAGTGGGAGGGGGTGCGGCCGGGCTGGCGACCAGGCTCACTTACATGGCAGGAAGTCAGGATGGCGGTTCTTCTTGATGTTGCCCTCCCCCTGCGCGATGGCACAGGTGTTGGGCTCTGCTTGGTAGGCACACAAGGCCTGCCACTCCTTGGTCAGGCGGTCCCGGTTCCGCAGGTGGTCCTCCATGTATGCCTGTGGGGCGCCACAGCCTGGCTCTGGCCCGTACCGCCAGTCCTGCTTCTCCCGCCGTCCCGCCCCCTCCCCACTCTGGGCACAGGCCCTGTCCTGACCAGAATCATGTGTCCCGTGGAGATGTCCATGTTGGCCTGGGCAGGCTCCTCACACCAAGATGGCGTGCTGCTGTGGGAGCTGGGGCTGGCCTGGGCTGCGTCGCTGAACTGTGAGGACACACTGCTCACCCGGGAAGGCTCAGGCGGACCCTCCGCCCGGCTGAACAGGGACTTTGTAGCCATGTGCTGGCGGCACAGGTCCTGCAGAGCAAGGATCAGGTTGGGCCTAAGGGTCTCCTGAAGCCTTTGAATGGGCTGTGGGTTCAAGTCCGGGACCTTGGCTCGATCTTGATTAACTCTGAATAGAACCTATCCTCTCTGGGGTAGGACCTTCTGCCCTTTCGGGGCCTTCTGCTGGGTGTTCATGACACCCTCAGATATAACTGAGCAGAGTCCCAGAAGCCTCAGACTAGAGCACTGGGAAGATGCTCAGTAACCATCTGCTCCTGATTTCCACCCATTCAAAAGTGCTCCCCCCAGCACAGCTCTTAGCGCCTCTCCAGCCTCCACCTGGACGTTCCGGGGAACAGGGCTCACTCTGTATGCTACTTCCAGCTTCCTCCAGTGAAAGGTCCAGACTCACAAGACCCTCGCACTTCCTATCTCCACAAGTGCACACCTGGTACTCAAAGGTAGTGTCACCATGGGCCCCCTCAGGCCCCAGAGCTGCCAAGCGCTCCTTGTCCCGCTGCCGCGAATGCTGACGCACACACAGAGCCACTGCCAAAGCCACTAGCAACCCAGCCACACCTGCCAGGGCCACCAGAGTAAGCAGCACAGAGCGCATGGGAGAGGTGCTGTGGGCAGGCCGGGGAAGGACTGCAGCTGCCTCTTCCCTCTGTGGAAACAAGACCAGAATCAGGGGAGACTCAGTGTCTTCTCCTCATCCCTGTCCCATGCCCCGATCCCTGCTAGGACATCTCCCGGGGCAGACAGGTGAGTAGCTACAGGCAGAAAGGCTCCATTCCTCCCCAGTCCCCATCAGCCCAACATCAGTGCCAGAGAACTCGTGGGGTCTGGAGGATATCCCTATCAAGAGGGACATGGAGAAGCAGAGAGGGAACCCAAAAATGGAATCTTAGAATGTGAGGCATCAGTGTGGATGCAGAATAGAAACATCTTGAGAATAGTGTCCTTTCTGTGCAGAGTTTTCCCTTAGGATTTAGAGATTGCTCCGGGAGGCCAAGGGCATCTCAGCTGGTTCTTCCAAGCACGGACCTTCCCATTGAGGGAAGGTCCCACAGGAAGGAGGGGCCACTGGGGCCACCTGCTGGTCAGAAAAAGAACTGCATGGCGAGAGGTTTCAGCTCCTGTTTCCCCTCAGGCTTGCCTCCATTTCTTGTGGGTAGCGTCCTTTGGTGGATTCGCCAGTTGTTGCATACCTGTCCCACTCCTGTCTGCAAGATCTGGAGCCCTGTTTGTGCTTCCAGTTCAGACTTCACCAATCCTGCAGGGAGAGTGCACGTCAAGGTCTCTCCAGCCCCATGAGGTCTCCACCCCTTCCATGGCAGGCTTGGGAGCAGGCAGGGCTGATGTGGACTGGGAATATTTCAAGGCTGGAGCCAGACCCAAGCCTGGGCTTGCTGTTGGGGCAATATTTACCGGCCTGCTGGGTCACATCTGCCAAAGACAGGTTCTGCTCATTGTGCCGGATGCGGAAGGTGAGGGCTGGTCCCACCACACTGCCAAATAGGAGCCGTGTTACCGCCTCGGTCCCTATAGTACCCAGACTAACAGAGAAGCCGGCTCCAGCCTCCCCACTTAGAGGATCGAGCTGGAGCAGACCAGGGATGCGCTACAGGAGCTTCAGATGACCGGCAGGTCCTGCACGGAGCGAGCAGCAGGCTATGTGTGACTATACCCTCAATACAGCTGGGAGCCGCTCTGACCTCCCTTCTTCCCCCAGTCCCTCTAGCCTCACCTCCTCAAGATGCTGCCACCCACCGAGGTCCCAGCCCCACCTGATGTTGATGAAGCTGCCCGAGGACATGTGCACATGCTCGGCCAGGATCTCCAGCAGCTTCACTCCTGCAGCCAGGCTCAGGGGTCTGGAGGTGGGGAGCAGGCAGAGGGAAGTGGGGGCTCGCAGCCACTTTCTTCAAATGGGTCACCCCCCAGAGTGCTGCCCACCACCTCCCTGTCTCCTTCACATCTGGGTTTGTGTGCTCTGCTTCTTGCAGGCAGGCGGTCCCACCCCCGGATGACAGGCAGCTTCCTCCGGTTTGGAGCCCCTACTTTTGGTCAGTGACGATGTAGCCATACTCCTCTGCCAATGGTCGAGCGGAAGGTTGTCCCACCACTGTGGGCTGGATCCGGCCCAGGGAACTCTTCTTCTCCAGCAGGATGGGTGTGGCAGAGGGGCTGGCAGCTTTGGGGGGCTCAGAGGGGCCAGGGCCCAGCACCGGCTGGACTTCGCTGGAGGTGGGGTTGGCAACGGGATGTCCAGGCAGGGAGGGTGTGGGAGGTGGAGGCTCTGCTGCACCTCCACCCTGAGCTTGCTCCTCCACTGTCTGTTAGAAGAGAGGATGGAGGTGTGGCTTCCAGACAGAGAGGGGCTAGGGAGGAAGGTCTACAATCTGGACAAGGAGCGCTGCACAGTGGAGCTTAAAATCTACTTAGCCTTCTACCCCCAAGGCAGTGTTAGGTACAGACAGCATATCCTGAAAACGTATGCCAAGTGGATGGATGAAGGAAGGAAGGAAGGAAGGATCGAATGAGTGAACCACGGGCCACAAGAATGGGTTGGAGTGGGAGGAGCTTCTGGAACCAGAGTGCTAGGGTGAGACTGGAAGACTAACAAGCAGGCAAAGGATTTTAGACTTTTGTTCAGCCAAAACATCTGTAGCTGGAAAAATTCAGCAGAGTTTCTCCAGCTACAGGGCCTCAGGAGCCTGCCTGCTCTTAACTCCTGCTGTAAGAGCACAGTGCGAAAGGCTCGTAATGAAAAGAGGGATAAATCAAGAATTCTGGTTTCTAGAGCCGGGCATGGTGGTGCATGCTGATGATCCCGGCACTTGGGAGAATCACTGTGAGTTTGAGCCAGTCTGGGCTACGTAGTGAGACCCTGTGGCAAAAAACCAAAAATAAAAGGAAAAAAGAATTCTGATTTCTAGTTCCAGCTATGCCATCAACTTGGTATGAGACCACAGGCAATGATGTGAAGTCTCCGGGCCTTTGTTTCCCAAAAATGAGAGTCTGGAGAATACAGATTCTGGGCTCCAGCCCTATGATTTAGGTTCCAGGAAGGGAGTGTGTCACGGAAGGTGCTAGAAACTCACTTTCTTGATATCAGCTCCAACATTTACCATGCTTCCTGCAAAGACAGGGAAAACAAGAGCCTGGGGAAAGGGTCAAGGCCAAGGTCCCCACAACACGGTGGGAGAAGCGGCCGGAGCCCGGAGCTTGTTCCATCTGCTTTGGCCTCTTTCTTTGGTCAGTGATCAAAACCCTGTCAATGGTCCCATCCTATTAATGGCCTCGTTCCTCTTTGCTTCTGCTGTAAAAGTCATTGTTTTATTAACTCCTCCTGTCACTGGCCTAGCTCACAAAACTATTCTTTGCCCAGTCCTCCCTCTGTCCATCCATTACTGGCTTCTCCTCCACATGGGCCGTTTCCCTCCTCAGGTCCTGGTTAGCATTGACCCACCCTTCTTGGTGCCGCCTGCCCTGTTCACACCCTCTGTTGGCTTCTTTTTCTGTTACGCCCACCCTCTGGTCTTTTCCTCAGCTCACCATCTGACCCTGTGTCTCAAAGGAAGTCTCTTGGGCTGGGGATGTAGCTCAGTGGTAGAGCTCCTTCCTATCATGCACGAGGTCTGGATTCTATCCTCAGCACTGCAAAAATAAAAACCAAACCAAACCAAAATGGAACAAAACAAAACGTCTCTTCCTTGGACCTTAACCTGACTCCCTTTCCAGGCTACTCCATGTGGCGTTAAGAGGTGGGGCAAGAAGTGGGAGTTGCCTGGACACTCACCTGGATTTCTTCCTGCGCCCTTGGGCAGCAGCTGCAGTATAGTCAAGAGGGTGGAGAGCTGCTCAGGGGTCAGCTGGCGCAGCTCCACGCCATAGCCTGCCAGCACAGCGGCCAGTCTCTGCAGAGTCACATCTGCTGGGAGCCAGACACAGAGTTTAGGGCTGACAGTGGGATGGACTTGTGGGATGCAGATGGGCGAGGGAGGGGCTGAGCACACGTATTCTTCTCAAATACCAGGATGCTGATACTCTCTCCTTCCCAGCCCTTGTGCACACTTTGGGGGAAAGACCACCCTGGGACCAAGACCAAAACTCCAGGCCCATCAAGGACAGCTTGACTCTCCATTTGAAGAAGAGTCCTGTCAGCTCCACACCCTACTGTACCCCCACCTATGCTGGTACCTTATAGATCAGCTTGTCACTAGACATTAATTAAATGCATGAATGGCTTTTGGGACAAGTTAATAAAGGCATGCACAGTCAGCGAGAGACCCTCACAGGCAGGGCAGTGCACAGTGAAGACAGTTACCTGGCTGCTCTGCTGGGGAAGGGGGTTTCTCCACAGGACCCCCTGGCCCTTCCTCCTCATAGCCCTCCGAGGAGTCCTTTGCCCGACTGCTGCTTCCTTGTTCTGGCAGCTTTGGTGCCCTGGCCCTGCCAGGGACTGGTAACTCCTGGGCCAGGTAGAGCAACCCTGAGTCCTGGAAAAGCTGAGCAGGTGGAGGCCCCGGAAGGCCCCCAGAGGAGTGGCCCGGGTGGGCTCCAAACATGCCTTCGGAGGTAGTTCTGCTGAAGAGGGCAGGAGCTTCGGCCTTGGGCAGGGGGCCGACACTGACCATTCCTGGGGAGCTGTCTGAGCTCCGGGAGCCATCTCGGGAGCCAAACTGTGGGAAACCAGAGATCTGGGTAAGAGCAGAAGTCAGGGCTGCGGGATTTGGGTTGAGGCAGGGCCAGAGCGGAGGGATTACCTGGTGGAACAGGTAGGGCTGCAGCAAGGCGGGCTCATAACTCAGGGCAGGGTGGGGAGGCTGCGGGGGCAGCAGCAGATGCTCCAAGAGAGGAGGCAGCAGCTCGGCCTGCAGGGGGGACAGGGGGGAGCCTGCCCCAGCTCCGCCCCCACCGACTGGAGGGCGAGGAAGCCCCTGGGTGGCAGGGGCAGAGCCTGTGGGGATGCCCTGTAATAGCAGCTCCCCAGCAGGACCGTGTCTCCTGGGCATCAAGCCAGATCTGAGGAGGAAAGAGAAATGTGTGTATGTGTGTCCGTGTGCGTGTGTGTGGTGGCTGTATAGGGCAAGGGCATGGAGCGCTTATGAGGCAAAGATGGTGTGGGTTGGACAGGGTCAGCAGTTTAGAGCAGACCTGACCTCTCAGGAAAGGAAATGGGCTGAGGGCAGGAGTGGTGCCCGGAGGGTCGGGCCTGGGTAGAGGTGTTGGCTAGGGAAACACAAGGACAGGGGCAGAGACAGGGGCAGGGATCCAGGGAAGTGGGCCTCCTCGCGAGGTAAGCTGCGGCTGTGGTTTGCCCAGTCGTTCCTGTGGGCCATGTCTCACACCCAACTCTCCAAGCAGATGTCTAAACACACAAGGTTGTCCTGCCCCGCCCCCCATGCTTTCTTTGTCCTAACATCATCTGAGCTCCATGGACCTCATGGCCCTGTCTCTGCTGTGCAGGACCCCAATCTTCCCTTTAGTGGCCCTAACATTAGGATGGTGACACCTCCCACAGTAAGCAATTCTACATAGCAATGAAACTGAATATTAAATCAATTTGCTCTAACAAAATTCTGCTTTGCCCATAATGACTACTTTGATGTTTCCTTTAAAATATCAGCAGGGTTTTTTTTTTTTTTTTTTTTTTTTTTTTGTGGTGCCGGGGATTGAACTCAGGCCCTTGTGCTTGCAAGGCAAGCACTCTAATCACTGAGCTAAATCCCCAGCCCCTATCAGCGTTTTTCAAGGTATTTCTTTTCATGCTCTGTTTTGCTGGATCTTGGGGTGAGCTCAGCTCCTACCAGGCAAGTGAGACTATCAGAGAGTGACATTCGCAATTCTTTCACCTGTGCCCCAGCCTGCTGGCCTTGGTGTGCCCTCCCTTCTGCCCACCAGGAAGACTGCAGACCATCAGCCTCGATGCCTTAAAGTGGTCCAGAAAGGCAGCCTACCTGTCCCTCGGACGGGGCTCTGGGGGGCGAAGCCTGGGGATGCGCTCCATCTCCTGGGAGATCACATACTGGGTGAGGTCGTCATGCCAAGACAATCCTGTCGGGGGAAAGGACAGGTCAAGCTTGGCTCGGGCCAGCAAGAAAGTCAGTGGGAACCAGAAGCATCTCCACTCAGCAGGGCACTGGGTTTGGAGGAGCAGAGGGGCAGCTGTGGAGGGGCTGGAGACCTGCCGGGTTATCTGAACTACCTTCCACCCTGCTTCAGGTACAGCTTTCAGAGCCAGACTGCCTGGGTTTGTGTCCTGCCTCTGCCACTAAGGAACTGAGTGTTTTGGGTAAGCTACTGAATCTTGATTTTCTCATCTCAATTCTCTCATATGCAAGATGAGAATTTATACCTCATAAGACTGTGATAATTAAAATAGCATGTATTAAATAGAAGAGTGCCTGTCACATAGCGAACTTCCAATAAATGCTGTTATAATCATTATTACTATTCTTTTTTATTTATCCTGAACCTCAGTTTCACCTGTCATCTATCTATCTATCTATCTATCTATCTATCATCTATCCATCTATCTATTTCTTTATGCTGAGCTACGTGCCCCCTGACCTTACGTTTTATTTTGAGTCAGGTTCTCACAGAGTTACCTAGGCTGGGTTTGAATTTGCAATCTTCCTGCCTCAGCCTCCAAGAATGCTGGGATTAGAGGTGTGGACCCCCACACCTGGCTCTCAGGTAGATCTTCTGTTTGACCCTTTGCTCTATGGAGAGGTCAGTCACCAATTCTAAAAGAGTAATCTCCCACTCTCCACCCCATTCTTTCTTTCCTGATCCGGGCTTATAATCTGACTCATATTCTGGGGTCTACCAACATCTATACCTGCCTTCTTTCCTGTTAACATTGAACTGTCTGTTACCACATAATTGAGAACATCTCTCCCATATTTCTCCCCGACTTCCTGTATCATCCTTTTTTTTCTGTTTCCTTTTTCTTTTCCTCTCTCTTTCCTTCCTTCTACTTTTTCTTTCTTTTTGTGGGATTGGGGACTGAACCATGGACCTCACATATTAGGCAAGTGCTTTGTCACTGTGCTACACCACCAGCCATTTTAATCATTTTTATTTTATCTTGAGACAGGGTTTTGCTATGTCGCCCAGGCTAGCCTGCACCTTGCTATGCTCCTCCTACAGCGTCCTGAGTAGCTGGAGTTATAGGTATGTGTGTCCAACTTCCACTCCCTCTTAATCCACTCTATTCAGGATTTTATTCCCAGTTACTCTATCAAAGTTGTTCTTATCAAAATTACCAGCAACTTCTGCATGTATAAATCCAGGAGTCACTTTTCAGATCTCACTTTACTTCACCTGTCATCTTCATTTGACACTGATGATCATTCTTCCTCCTTGATACACTTTCATTTGCTCCCAGACTGCTAAAGACTTTCCCCCTCCTACCTCACTGGCCTCTCCTTCTTGGGTTCCCTTGTTTATTCTTCTTTTTCTTTTCTTCCCCCTCCTGGTACTGGGGATTGAAACCCTCACATTGAACTACACTTCTGACCCACCTCTTCTTATTTTTTATTTTGAGACAAGGTCTTGTTAAGTCACTAAATTGTCCAGGCTTCCACTCTGCTAGGATTACGGGTGTGTGCTGCCATGCCCAGCTTTCTCTCCCTATCCTCTTAATGTTAGTATTCTCCAGGGATAACTCTTTGGTTTAGTATTAGAATTCTGTAGTGTTTGACCCTTCGCCCTCATTTTCATATACACTCAGTCCTCTAGTTATTTTATCTACCTTGTGGGTTAATAGAATTTATATGCCAAAGAATCCCAAATTTATATCTCTGCTCCGGGCTCATTTTTCTTGCTCTCAAAATCCAATCTTATATACTTGACAACTGCCTTTACTTAAACAGACATTTTAAACTCAACATATTAAAAACTGAACACTCCCTGCCCTGCATTGAAGTCGATTCTTCTCCAATTTCCCCCATCATAGTTAATGACAACTCATGGACTCAATTATTCAGCAATAAAACCTGGGTGTCACTTTCGATTCCTCTCTTTATAGCCATAACCAGTATTTCATGAAATCCCCTCGGTCCAATCTACATTCATCTCTTACCTGAGTAATTGTGGTAGTTTTGGATGGTCTCTGAAGTTCAATCTTTGACTCCTGACATTCTACATATTCTCATCACAGCAGCAAATGATTTTATAGAAGTTAGATCATGCATCGCTAAGGTCCAAACCTTGTACTTACTTGGAGTAAAGCCACTATCTGTATGTTTTCCTCTAAGTCCCCACAGTGATTTGCTCTCTTCCCCCATTGCTTTCCTGACTGTGTCACATACAGTCCTCACCATCACCTATCTATAGTCACACTGGTCTCCATACTGTTTCTCTGACTTGTGCTTCTGTCCTAGGATTTTTGTCCTGTTTGGTCTACCTGAAACACTCTTTTCCATGGATAACTTCCTAGAGAATACTTCTGCTTCCCTAGAGTCTATTCAAATTTTATAGACTCACTAAGGTCTACCTTGGTCACCTGATTTAATACCTCAGCTTCCCACCTCACCATTTTTGGTCACTTGATCCTGCTATAATATTCCACAGCATTTATAATCTTCTAACATGTGATTTCTCTTCTAATTTAGTATTTCTTCCCTTCTCCCCCAAACATGGATGCCAGGAAGCACAGATCTCTGTTTTATTCCCTGACACATCCCAAACATCTAGAACTATGCCTGCCACACAGGAGGTGCTCAATAAGTACTTGTTGAATGAGTGAATTGGATGTGTGGGGTGTTCTGTCTGAGGACCATATAGAATTCATGGTTCTGAAACACTCACACAGTGGCAGGGAGTGGAGCTGGTCCTAAAGAAAAGGATGTTGCCCTCTCCCAGTGATTTCATCTAGGGCTTCCTCAGGACACCTCTAGAGTCCAAATGTGAACAGCCCATCTCCAGAGTTCCATCCCTATCCTTGTCTTGCCCCTTCTCCAGCAAGATGTGGGAAGGTGAGGTTCCAGAAGTGGGTGTGATAGGAATGTTCCGTGAAGAGAAGTCTTTGGGTCAGGAGGCCCCCTCTTCCCCACTTGTATCTAACCCAGCCCCCATGTCTCTCCTCTAGTGCGCCCAGACCTCACCTTGGGACATGAGTTGTCGGAGCACAGCTTGTAAACGCTGGAGAACCGGGGAGGTGACCTGCAAGAGGGGCCGGGTCTGCCCCACTCCCACCTGGCACTGTCCAAATAAGCCATCTAAAAGCACAAAAGTGGTGTTATCAGGGGTCTTGGACAAGAGGCCTTCCAAAATCCAGGTCACAAGTGAGCAGCATTCTGTGCCTTCCTCTGTTGGCTTTAGAGCTCTGCCCCACCCCCCGGGCCAGTGCCCTTCATCCCAGCTTGCCCCCTCCTCCCTTCTAGGACTCCTGCTTGCTTTTTATTGTTCCTCCTGTCTTGTGAGTCCTATACGTGGGCCTCACTCACCCTGAATACAGACTTCGAGGTGAGAGCAGAGTCTGCGGTCAAACAGACAGCCTGTAGAGGGACAGAGAGCAGAGGCTCAGACACCCACACACAGAAAGGTCGAGCTGATGGGAGGCAGATGGGGCCCGTTCTTTCACTCTGAGAAAGGCTTAAGGAAGGAAGCTAGGGATCTGGCTTTGGCTTTTGCAGATCTGAGAGTCTGGATAAAAAACCTCAGTTTGCTTCACGGAGAGCTGAGAAGCTTTTTGGGCGCAGGGAAGTGGTGAGGGAGTGTTGTTGGAGGATCACCTGCTCCTGTCTCACAGAATTGCGGTGGGAATTTTGGGCCAATTCGGAGGGACAGGGTACTTCTCAAATCTTCAGAATCATCCTAACTCTAAGGGCCTGGACTTCCGAAGAGGGGAAACTCTAGCTAGCCTCTCCTGAGCCGGGAAAGGGCCACGGCGGGGGGCGGGGGCGTTATCTGCGAGGCAGCCTCCCCGCACAGTCCCAGGCCCGCGCAGCTGGCGCTGTCCGCGGTGCTGAAGCCATGCCCGGAGCGGCCTGGAGGCAGTTAGGAGAGAGTGAACTCTCCACGGGACCGGACCCTTCCGCTCCACCTGGGTAACCCAAAGCGTCACAGAAAGTACCCCGCATTGGCCCCCAAGCCCGGGTGGGGAAAGAAGGCGCAGATGGCGAGGCTGAGCCCCTTCCCCCACGCGCCACCTTCCCACCCCCACCCCCGGCCCGTGAGTCAGCGCTGACTGTCTCGGTCCGCACAGATGTGAGTCAGCACTAGGCCTAGCTGTGGGGAGGGGGACAAGGGAGGACCCCCTCCTCTTCTCCTGCCCGCTCCCCCAGCTGTCTTCCTCTCGGAACAGATCAGATTGCAGCAATTGGCCTCTCTAGGCTTCAGGAGAAACCCTGGGCCCCCTCAGCCCATCCCCTCCGTGCCGAGGCTCCAGCTCCTGTGGCCCGGAGATCACCCCCTTCCTCTCCCTGCTCTCCGCCTCTTGTTCTCGGCCCGACTTGCTTCTCCTACGGTCTTGTAGCCCGTCTCTAAGTCCCTCTGTCCCCAGGCGCCTCCATTTCTCCTGCTGAACCCACACTCTTCCCTGGATCTTACTTCTCGTAGGGCCCGCCCGCGCATTTCCAGCCCCACCTCCAGGCCTACGCCCCTTTCCTCTCAGGCTCCCTCTCGCCTCCTTCCTCTCCCAGTGCCTTCCACCTCATCTAACGCGCCGGTTCTACCTGAGCTTCTTACCTTCGTGACGCTGCCTCTACTCCCCACCGAATTTCCCTCCCGGCCCGGCCCGCCCCCCGCCCCCCGCCCCAGGTTTCCTCCTGACCGTGGGCGCTAATGGCTCTGCAGCCCCCTGGGCGGCTGCTCAGCAGCAGGAGGCAGAAGAGCAGCCGGAGACCCCCAGATCCCCAGGGGCCCCCAGGCCGACGCGGGCGCCGCATCCTTCAGGCTCCGAACGCTCGCTCCCCGCCAGAGTCGCAGCGACTCGGCCCCAGCCAGCCCGCGGAGCCGAGGCGGGGCCTGCTGCTCCCCACCCACCTGCAAGGCGGGTCTACGCGCCCCTCTTCTTCGAGACTGCCAACCGCAGGCGGCCGGTGACGACATCTCCACCCCCAGCTCTTACTATTTGCGTCATCCGTGGCGTAAGACCCCTGTCTTCGCGGGGGACCTACCCAACCTATTCCTCCTCCACGGGATAGGAGGCTAGTAGGCGTCTCGCTAGAATTCCCTCTTTTGACCCATGTCTATCTCCTGGTCCCAGGGTTGGCGAAAAGTGTTACAGCTCCCTGGGGGCCCGGAAGGATGCGTGGGTCGAGGAGTATAAACCTAAGATGAGAAGCATAAAAGTGAACAGGTTAGGAATTCTTAATTAAGATGTCTTCGCTAACGGAACAGGCGTCATCCTTAGAAGCAAGGATGGTGAGATGTGCGTGCCTGGATTCCAGACGAAAGACTTCCGCTCCCAGGAGTATAACCTTGGGCAAGCAGCTTACTCTGTGCACAAGCTTTTTTTTGGCGGGGGATGCTGGGGATCGAACTCAGGGCCTTGCACTGTGAGACCTAGTGAGCTAAACTTATGTGGATTACTGGGAACAAGGGTAGGCTGGCACATAGTAAACACTCAATACGTAGTAACTGTGTTCGCTTTGCAGTGTATTTATTTTTTGGTACTTTTTCTTTTTTTAATATTCATTTACTTTTAATTGATACGTAGTATTCATACATGTTTACAGGACACAGTGTGACACTTCAATTGTGTATACAATGTATAATGATGAGATCAGGGTAATTGACATATCTTTCAAGTAGAAATCTTCTTTGTGTTGGAAACATTCAGGGTAATTGACATATCTTTCAAGTAGAAATCTTCTTTGTGTTGGAAACATTCAGAATCCTCTCTCCTAGCTATTTTGAAGTATCCAACTAATTGTTGTTAGCCATAGCTATTGTACTGTGCCATAGAACATTATAAGTTGTTCCTCCTGTTCAATTGCACCTCTCAACGTGCTAATTTATTAACTTTTTTTACTAGTTTTGACTCTCTCTTGCCCTCTCCCCTCTCAAGTTTTTCAAGAATCTTATAGTTTCAACTGAGAAGCATATTTCACATCGGTCCCCCCAACCCCACCCCCAGATGGTCTTGCTATGTTGTGCAGGCAAGCCTTGATCTAGCAGTCCTCCTGCATCAGCTGGCCAAGTGCTGGAATCCCAGGCACGTGGTACTACACGAGCGCAGCCCGCTTCTCTCCGTCCTAATTACCTATCTAGACCACTGTGTTCTGTCGTCAGGACTATTCAGTAATCACTGGGCTGGCCTTTTGCTTCCACTCTTTTCACTCAATAACCTAAAAAATGAGCTTTCTAGAGTTCAGGTTTGATCCCTGTACTCTCTTGCTTTCCAGGAAAAAAAAAAAAAAAAGACAGACGTGCATAGTGAATACTCACACATTCGTCATGTAGACTTAATAGTTATTGACATTTTGCCATTTTTGCTTCTTCTTAGTATTTAAACAGAAACTATTGACATCATGATACATCTATAAATATTTCAGTATGTATCTCCAGGAATATGATATAACCACAATAACCCTCTAACATAGTTTAATGCTACATTCATACTTAAATTTCTCAAATTGTTTCCAAAAATGCCTTTAAGAGCATTTTTTTTTTGTATTGAGAATTGAACCCAGGGCCTTTGCACTGAGTTACATCTCCAACCCCTCTCCCCACTTTATTTCAGATAGGCTCTGTCTAAGTTGCCCAGGCTGGGCTCAAACTTGTGATCCTCCTGTCGCAGCCTTCCAGAGTGCTGAGAATACAGGTGTGAACCATGACATCCAGCTTAATTATGTTTCTTAATTCTCTTTACATTAGCATAGACACTAACACCCCTCCCCCACTGACATTGTCTTGTCCAAGTGTCTAGGTCACTTTTTCTTTAGAATTCCCCACCTTCTGGACTTGTCTGATTGTTTCCTCTTGGTGTATTTCCCTGTTTCCTAATGTGTGTAACATATTTATCTCCTACATTTTCTATAAACTAAAAGTTACATTAGAAGTCTTCATTGGGTCAGGCTTAAAATTTTTTAAAGAAAAATACCTTCAATCACATCATCCAGGAGTGCATAATGTCTGCCTATCCCACTATGAGTGATGCTGGAATCAATCATTGGTGTAAGGTGGCGTCAGCCAGATCTCTATGTGTAAAGTTATGCTTTCCTAAGGTGACCAGTGTGTCTAATCCATGGGACGATATTTTGGTACCATGAGGGTACCTAGACACCCATCAACTTTTCATCTAGTGGTTTTTACCATTCACTGATGATTCTTGATGAAATTATTTCATTAGAGGTTGCAAAATGCTGATTTTTCTTATTCTATCATTCCTTTTCCACTTACTAGTTAATATTTCATGAAAAGGGCTTTCTGTTTTTAACTGGGCTTAGTTACCCTGGAAATATAGAATATTATGTTTTTACTCTTTACCCATTTGCAGAAAAATGAGTACTAATAGTTATCTCTAATAGTGGTTAATAAGTATGCCAGCCTCTGCTCAGGACCAGTTTCTAGCAGTTGGGTGCATTTGTGTATATCCTTCAACTCAGCACAATTGCCCGTGTAAACAGCATTAGAGCCTTGCAGTGATCATGATGTGTCAACTTGAATGGATTAAGAGATACCTAGCAGACTAGCATACTTCTGGGTGTGTCTGTGGGGGAAAAGTCCACCTCCGATGTGAGTGGCACCAACCAATAGGTTTAAACCTATGGAACTGGTGGAATAAAAAAGGGGAAGAAGAAAGTTATCCCATTTCCGAAGAGCTATGGTCTTGTGATGTTGGTTCTCCCCTTCTTCATTAAAAGTAGACTTGCTCCGGTGATTCTGGCAAGAGCTTCCAGGCCTTTGGCCTTCTGCTTGTGCTGCATCATTGACTCTCTTTGTTCTGTGGCTTTCATCTTCTTGGACTGAGAAGCTGCTGGATCCTCTGGCTCTCCAGCATGCAGCGGGCCAGTGTGGATTCTTCCGCCTCTAACCCTATAAGCCTACCTAATATACGCCCTCGCATAATTATACAGATGTTTTTTACTGACTGTTCCTCTACAGAACCCCACCTAATACAATATGCAAGGCCCCATTGCCACCCAATCAAGGGCCTCTCCATCTGTGAATTGCCTTAGCTCTAGAAACTGGGGATCAATCTGGGTTTCTACTGGGAGAATGGAATTATCACGTGCCTTCCAGTTTATTCATGTTTTCCAAGAGTTCCATAACTGGTCTCCAAGGTTCTGGGGATTTTTTTGGTTTCAAGAATAGGGCTTTTTTTTCATTGCAGCTGATTCAAATCTAGTCATTACTCATTTAACTTAGAAGGATGCATCCTACCTGATACCAAGTAACAAACATTTGGGGCCTTATTTGTGAATCGCCAGCTATTGTTTGCCAAAGATTAATTCGCCCTTCAGGCAGGGATGTAAAGCTGTGGTGGGCCTTGAGATGTTGACCTGGTTTTTCCCTCTGGGCAGAAAAAACCTGGGTCAGGACCAAGAAGAGATTTTTCTTCAGTCTCAAAACTCTTGAATATGGTCTAGAAGTAGCTTGCTTATTTTAAAACTGTATATAAATGGGATCATATAGTATTTTTTAATAATATGTTTTTGCCTGGCTTTGTGAAGCCATAGTTTATTCCTCTACATTGTCGTAGTATTTTATTATACAAATGTCCCATAATTCTTTATCCATTTTGCTGCTGATGGGTGTTTAGGTTGTTTCCAGTTTGGGATTATTATGTATAATGCTGTTAAGAATATTCTTGTACACATCTCCTATGTACATACGAGTGCATCTCTCTAAAATGGTGGTTTTCAGGGTGTGGTCCCTGCACTAACAGCATCAGTATCATCTGAGAATTCTTTTTTTTTTTTTTTTTTTTGGAGACACGTTCTCACTATGCAGTTCAGGCTGGCCTTGAACTCACTATGTAGCCCAGGCTGATCTCAAATTTACATAGTCCTCCTGCCTCAGCATCCCAGGTGCTGGGATTACAGGCATGCACCACTACACCTAGCTTCATCTGAGAATTTCTTAGAAGGGCAGCCTCAAGTTCTAGACCTACTAAGTCAGCAACTCAGAAGGTAGGTCTCCACCATCGGATTTCAACAATCTCTCCAGGTGATTATATTGAATGCTGAAGTTTAAGAACAATGGCTCTAGTCTCTACACCTGTGAGTTGGATTGATGAGCCACAAGGTATAGGTATATTCAACTTTAATAACCTGATATCAAGCTGTTTTCTAAGTTAATTGCACCAATTCATACTCAGAACAACATCATACGAAAGTCTCAGTTGAAACACTTTTCAGTACTTGGTAATTTTTTTAAAGTAGCAATTCTGTTGGGGCATAATGGTATTGCATTATTTTAATTTGCATCTCCTTGGTGACTTATGATTTTGAGTACCTTTTATTATATTTTTAGATTACTGGAGATCATTTTCAAAGTGTCTGTTCAAGTCTCTTTCCACTTCTCTGTTGGCTTGTGTGTGTGTGTGTGTGTGTGTCTGTATGTATGTGTGTTGTATGTGGTCCTGGAGATTGGACCTGTGATAGACAAATGACATGACACAGAGCTACATCTCCAGCCATTCATTTATTTACTTACTCATTTTTATTTTGAGACAATGTCTCACTAAATTGCCCAGGATTGCCTAGAACTTGTGATCCTCCTGCCTTGGCCTCCAAATAACTTAGATAACAGGAGTGTGCCATCTTCACTGGCTCTTTTTTTTAGACAGAGTCTCTGTGTAGCCCAGGCTGGCCTCAAACTCATATGCTCAGACTGGGCTCCTGCCTCAGCCTCCTGAGTGCTGGGATTACAGGAATATGCCACCACACCAGGATCTCTACTGGATTTTAAAGAATCTTTTCCTATTGATTTGTGAGATTCTTTAAATATTCTAGATACAAGATCTTTGTAGATCTGTGAGTAGCAAATATATTTTCTAGCATGTGTTTTCCCTTTTCCTCTCTTAATATAGCTTTGCCGATCAGATATTCTTAATTTAATGTATCAAATACATTAGATTTTCCTCTACTTTAGCACTTTTGTTTCCTCTTTAAGAAATCTTTTCCAACCCTGAGTTCATGAAGCTTTTTCTTATAATATCTTATAAATACTTCATTGTTTGACTCCTTTACACTGGCGTATAATTCAACTGGATTCTATTTTCATGTATGTGGCCAGTTGTAATGGTTATGTTTAATTGTCAATTTGATTGGCTTAGAGGCTGCCTCAGGGATTACCACAGTAAAGCACACTTCTGGGTGTGTTTGAGTGGGTCATGAAGGCCTGACCTTGGGGATTATATCTGGCCCCTGGCCCCTTCCTTACTGGTGCTATTCTGCCGATCTGCCTCCTGGCTGCCCTGAACTGAGTAGCTTTGCTCTGCCTGGTCCTTCCACCATGATGTTCCTGCCTTGGAGCCAGCTGACTATGGACAGAATCCCCTGAAATCATGATCTAAATTAAACCTTTCTTCCTTTGAGTGATGGGTGTTGTGGTGGACTTAACGTGGTCAACTTGAGCCAGAACGCCCAGCTGGACTGAGTTGGTGTGATGTTGGGCGTAGAGGATCCACCTGAGGATTGTGGCTGATGCAACATAAGGCAGAGTGGAAGCGGAAGCTAGTTGGTGGGCTGTTTCCCAGGAGAAGCTCTCCTGCAGCTGGCTCTCCTGAAAGGAACTTGGCTATTCTCATAGAGGAAGGAGCTCGGGGCCTTGCTGTCATCGAGGATGGCTGCTGTTGCTTCGGGGGAGCTCTGGTTGTCATCTCTGCTGCGAGCAGTGTATCCTGGTTCCAGTAAAGATTTCTTCAGCCATCATGTGCAGACACGGACATACATGGGAGCCGTGGGCTCCCAACTCTCAATTGGATCTTTCAGGTCTCCAGTGCTGGGATAGACATTCAGCACTTCCTGCATTTGGCTTGTGGGTGAATATTGTAACTTATAAATGTCCTCTATTAAACCTGCCCTCTTACAAACCTATGACTCTAGAAAAATCTAACTGAGACAGGTGTTGAGTGTTTTGACCAGCAATGGGAAAGCTGTTTGATACAGCCTTCATCTTCTAACTCTTCCTACCAGCTTCCCTGTGTGCACATCTGTCTCCAATTTTCCCCTTTCTATAAGGATACCAGCTGCTTTGGAATGCGATCCATGCTAATGAACTCATCTTAACTAATTACATCTGCAACAGCCTGATTTCCAAATAAGATCACATTCGGAGGAACAGGAGATTAGAATTTCAATGTATCAATTTTGGAGGGGATAGAATTCAACCCATAATGATCGCCAAGGCCTATGAACTCATCTTTCATAATATCTCTCATCAGTGTCCTTTTTCACTCATGTGCAGGTCTTTGTGTGGCACATTCCGTCATTTCTAAACAATTCCCATCCTTCTTCTGCTCCCTAACCAAAATCCTTTTGCAGAAACGTGAGAATACGCTTAAGCATGGTGTTCACTGTCATTCCTCTGCTCTAAAACCTTTCGTGTCTCCTCATTGTCTGTCAACTTTGATCCAAATCATGCAGCCTGGTCCTCCACAATAAGAACTAAACCTACCTTCCTTTTAAAAGCTGCCATCTTTTCTACCCATTTGCTCTGTCCCAGAATTATCAAATTATTTAACTTTCCCTAATTTATCTCTCCATACACTACCACTTTGCTCTGGGGACAGAGTGATAGGAGGGTCAGTTTAGGAACCAAAGAGGAGAATTTAGATTTTTTTAGGATAAAATTGACCAAATGAGCCAGGTGTGGTGGTGCATGCCTGTAATCCTAGCACTCAAGAGGCTGAGACAGGAGGATTGCCATGAGTTCAAGGACAGCCTGAACTACACAGCAAGACCTTGTCTCAAAAAACTAAAAGAAAAAAAAAAGATTGACGAAGTATTTTGGTGATAGGGCTCTTATATGAAGAGAGAATAGCACATACAAAGGCCCAGGAACACAAGCCAGCTGGGCACATTTTGAGAAATGCAATTAGGGATGAATTGCTGGAGACAGAATGGGGTAAGCGGCATAGCTCTGAAAAGGTTGATGAGTCAAGAATCTGAGTGCTCTGTGGGCCAGATAAATTTCTTGAACTTTTTCCTATTAACAAATAGTTAGAAATTGATCGTAACCAAACTCCAGGCAATGACCATTTTATCTTATTCACTACTGTATTTCCAGGGCCTAGAAGAGTGTCTAGTATGTCATAGGCTTATTTTGGGTTGATCCAAAGGAGATAAGAAGTCAGGCATAGGTAGTTTGTGTGGGAGATGGTCCTGGAAATCCCAATTGAGGGGCAGGGAAAGTCAATATATTAAGAAAGGAAAGCAATAATATTAAGTGTGCTTGTTACACTGCAGAAAACGGGGTTGAAAAATCATCCGGAATGCTCTGAAGAGGCAGACTAAGAATCCCTCAGAGTTGTCTGCTAAGTTTTGGAAGAATCTGGGATTTTTTGCACTAAATTTAGTCTTTCCTGGTTGAGAGTTGCCTTTGGGAGATTAAATCCCACATGCAGCACAGGAAGGCACATTCCCCAGCTTTCCGGAAACCCAGCAGGCTGAGAACCAGAGTTCAGGGCTTGAGGAGGGAAGGTGTCAGCGGGTACAGAAACTGTCCACCTGCGGGTGTGGGTGGGAGAAGACGCGGGCCATGAGATAGTATCACACTCGCTCCCAGCAGATACCTGGATGAAGCTACGGCATATTCACCTTATTTCCTGCCTACTCTTAAAGGTCTTTGAGGGCAGACACCAAATATTCTCATAAAGGCTAGACACAATGAAGCACAGATATATTGGTCAGCTTCCTATTGCTGGGACAAAATACCTGAATTACACAACTTAAAAGAGAAAGTTTATTTTGGTTCATGGTCTCGGTCCATGGTTGACTGGCTCCAAGGCAAAACCTCATGGCAGAAAGGCAGGGAAAGAAATCTTAACTCACGGCATCCAGAAATCCAAGATCAGGGGAAGAGCCAGGGACTAGTTACGGTCCCCAAGGTCACTCCTCCATGACCCGCCTGGACACACACAGAAGTGCGCTTCACGAGTCTCCTAGGTGTCTCTACAGCCAGTCATGTCGACCATCAGGATTAACTATCACAACAGGGTTTGAGAATGAACAAGAAAGAAAGATATAAGGGGGAAAATGATGGGTGACAATGGTTAATTAATTTGATGACAAGTAGGAACAAAAGAATATGACTGCTCTCATAGTGTTGGGTTTAGCCGTGTCTCTGAACACAAGTTAAGAGGTGAGGACTAGCGAAGGGGCCTTACTGAGAGTCAGTGTTACCAAGAACTAGTTACATTTATCTGGGCTGCTTAATTGGGTAAGACTCGGTATGGCCATATCCTAATTCCTTGGAGCAACTGAGTATTGATACCTGCCTGTTTGTGCACACTTACGCATTTCTAATGAGTGTGAAAGTACTCCGGGAAAAATAAAGCTCAGTAAATAAAACATTCTGGTATTTGGCTGGGTTGAGAATCGGTAGGCGTATTTCCCACTCTTTTAAGATTTTCAGTTACCAAAGGCAAACCAGCAAGAGCCATGACAAACGTGAGTACACTTTGAACACAGCGATCCTCAGGGACACAGTGGGTGGGATCGTCCTGGCAGGGGGTTTAATGCAGGAGGTGGAGATGCTCATAAAACAGTAGCATCCAGGCCAGTCTAGCACAGAGAACACCGAGAATGAGGCAAATATGGAGTCACGAAACAGGAAAGGATGGGCAAACACACCACACAGTATGGCTGGGGTGTGGGCGGGAAGGCTACCTACCATTCCAGCTGTGGCACCCCCTCACCTTCCCCACTTCAGGAATGGTGATGGGAGGAACACAGGATAGAAACCACCTTTCCACTAGCGCTGAAATCTGTGTCCTCCTCATCCCCATGGTCTGACTAACTTCAGACCCCACCTAGGCCATCTCCAGACAAGCTCACAGAAAGTGTTTGCAGGAAAGTCTGTTTTAATAATCCAGATTTGGTCATCCAAGGACTGTCCCTCTGAAGGGCAACAAGGAGGGCACTAGGGCAGGAAGGCATCATACAAGATCTCAGTCAGCAACAAGGTTGCGGCCTACGGTGGAGAATGGCCCAAAGAAGCCCTAAAAAAGAACAAAAAAGGTATTTGGAGTCAGGATGGTGGGAGGTTGCTGTTCCCTCACCCGCCCTCCTTCCTCAGATCTTCCAGTAATAGCCTGATTTGAGGAAGGCTTCCACACAATGACCCAGTCCCTGAGTGACAGCCTGACCCCTTGGCTCCCACATACAGTCCCTCCACCTGCTGTGACTTTTCCTCAGGCTGGAGAATTCCTGGAAGTACCCAGAAGCATCACATAAAGCAGCGCCCCTCAGGGAGGTCTCTGGCTCTCAGCTCTGATTACGTTGCCCTAGCAACTAATCCAGGATTGGGAAGCCCAGCTGCCACATTAAATAAAGGGAGCTCGTTGCTCAGGAAGGAAGAGGGGCTGGGGCCCCCTGAGGTGCAGGGTGACTCTGGATGTAGATGGAGAGCTTGTCCAGTCCCACTGCCACCAACCAAACTCAAGCCACGTCCATCTCCCTGGCCCAGGATGGGGATGGCTTCTTACAGGACTGTTTTCATCCTTGCTCTCCTCACCATCCATTCCCCAACATCACCAAGGCAGCCTTTTCAAATAATGCCACCTTACAACATTTCCTTCTTCATAATACCTCAGTCAACTCCCCACTGCACTTTGAATAAAATCCAAGCCTTTTACGATGATCCATGAGCCCCTGTATGATCAGTTCTGGGTCTACTCCAATCTCATCTTCCTCCACTGACTTTTCTGTTCCTCTAACATGCCACGGTACTCTTGTCTCAGGGCACGAGTGGTTGCAATGATATCTGTCTGGGATGCCCTTTCTTTAAGTCTCCTTCCACCTGTCACCTTATAGTTTAGGTCTTAGCCCACCCCTAAGACCTTTTTCAACGCGAAGGTTGATGTTTGGAATACCCTCCCACATCTCCAAGTCCTTAAGAAGAAGGAAGGAACTACGCAGGGGAAAGAGATGGAAGGAGACCCAGTCTTGGTTCTTCCATGAATACTATGCAGCCTTGAGTAGGGCTCATGGCCAGCCCAGCCCCAATTTCTTATTTATAAAGATAGATATGTGATTTTCAGTCTGGAGTCTGGATCCTGAAGAGTTCACCTACAATACATCCTGTGCCTCTCCTCTCGTACAGATGCCTACAGATAGCCTGTGAGATACAGGAAAGCAGAGCTATTCTTTGGCTGAGAGAGAAGACTCTTTTCTGCTTATTGTTTTCACCTCAGTACCCATTCTTTCATCCCTGCCTCCCTCATTTAATCAGGTCCTTGGTGATGCCAACCTCCAAGGAGAAAGCAAGCCCCTCACCTTGGCAGTGTTGCCCACCTCTTGTTTCAGCACCTTCGAAACTACTTTGGAGGTAAAGCACTGGTCTCTGTTCTCCCCGGGCTTTGGGCTCTGTGAAGAGGCAACCCAAGAGTCAGGAAGGAGCAAGGAAAGCAACGAGCTACAAAGTCAGGACTTCAAGTTCTTGGGAAGACACAGGAGTCTCACCTTGGGGAATAAGAGTCGAAGTTCATCCTCTTGCTTGCCCCTGGAAGAGACAAGGACGACAAGTGGGAGCTATGCTTACTAACACCCGCCCCTGCAGGTTTAATTAATGTATAATAGAATCGTTCCCTGCTGATCCCAGAGAGGCCCGCTGAAGCATTCTCTGCATAGCGCTCCCGGTAGAACCGCACAACTACTTGCAGTATTGGTACTCATCCCTTTCCTGTTGTGTCTGCCAGGCAGCGTGGGCCAACCACAGGCCTCACACACCTCACTCTGGTGGGGTCAGCGGGGAGAACTGTCTTCCCATCCTTCAGGCACGGATCTTGGGAGTGGAATCTGCTCATGTGCTCCATATTTTGGGTCATTAGGTTCTGAATGATGTCATTCTTCCAGAACAGACCTATAAGGTTGAAAAAACAGGGTGAATTGACACCTGACATACTCTGTCCCACTCCAGGGACCAGAGTGACTTCTTACTCAAGTGCATAAAGAATCATATTTTGTGGAGATAATTAAATGAGACAGTGTATAAAAATCGCTTAGCATAGTGCTTGGCATGTCCTGTTCAATAAGCACAGTGGTTATGGTTTCTGCTGAGTCATTTGATGATACGGTGAGGATTAAATGAAGTGAGGGATGCAAAATGCTTGGAAAATTCCAAGGTGGCAATTCTCAAGCTTCAGTGGGTATTAGAACATTTTGCAAAGGTTGTTGAAATACAGATTGCTGTTCCCCATAGCCAGTTTCTGACTCAGTAGGTCTGGGGTAAAGGTTAAGAATTAATGTTTCTAACAAGTTCTTTGTTGACCCTGGTGTTGCTGGCCTGGGACGTACTTTGAGAATTACTGTTCTGAGGCACTGTATACACATTAGGCATCGGAAGCAGTAATATGAACTCCAGGCAGATTTTCTCTCTGACTCTCCCCCTCATTCACAAGGCTCTATTCTAACAGGAGACTCTCCACTTCCTTTTATTCCTCCCCTCTGTTTGCTGTACAATTTTCCCAGCTTCCTACTCAGAGGCTGAGATGTGTACATATTCTTCTGGCTGTGAAATTAATTAGTCCTTGCTCTGAAAACACTCAGTAGTGCCAGGCATTGGGACTAGCCCCACGGAGCTGGGTGCTGGCCTTTTCCAGGGGTTTCTTCTAGAAGCTTCTGCCGGGCTCTTCCAGAGTGTTCAGGGCAAACAGCTCACCTACCCTCTATGACCACTCACCTCTTGCCCCCTTCTCCACTGAGGTGAGTGTGACAAGAATGTTTCAAGTAGAGATATTTGAGGGAGAGAAAAACTGCCCTCAGAACAGACAACTCCTCACAACAATCCTCTACTTTGACCAGGCCCAAACCTCTGTTCTGTAGCTTTTACTTACCTTGGGGTACAAGCTGGTGGAGTAGAACTTGTAAGTGACGAAAGAATGGAGCTGTAAATCCTTGGAGGGGCCAGAGCTGCCCCATTTCTGCTTGGCCCTGGCCATCTAAGGGCGAAATAGTGGTGTCAGGAAGGACCTTGGCCAGAAGCCTTCTGTATACCACCTGAAGAGAAGCAGCTAGCTCCCCAGCACTGCACCCCTGAATCCCTTAGCCTCGGTTCTCTGTCCTAGGCTCCTTCCCCTTCTTCAGATCCTCCTTTCTTCCTTCCCTATTGTCACTTGCCCTGCCCTTCGGCTTCTGTGAGCCTCTTTCACCCTGGTAGCAACTTTCAGGTAAGAACCAGCCTTGCGTGAGCAGCAGCTCAGCTACGCGCCCGGGATGGACAATCAGACAGAGAGATGGAGCATGGGGAAGCAGGTGAGCTGCATTTTAGGGAAGACTTTGAAGCAGGAGGGGTTGCGGAAGAGAACTGGAATCCTCAGAGGGGGAAAGCACCATCTTCTCAGTATTTTCACGGGATTGGTTCCAGGACTGCCCACCCATACCAAAATCCAAAGTGCTCAAGTCTCATATATAAAATGGCTTACTTTGTTTTGGTTTGGTTTTTTTGAGACAGGGTCTAACTATGTAGCCGAGTCTGGTCTTGAACTCACAGGTAATCCTCCTGCCTCAGCCTCCTGAATGCTGGGATCACAAGTGTGTGCCACCGTGCCCGACTAAATGGCTTAGTAATTAGTATATTACCTACGTACATTCTCCCATGCACTTGAAGTCATTTCTTGATTACTTATAATACCTAACACAGTGTACATTCCGGTAGTTATTTTACTGTATTATTCAGGAAATAATGATAAGAAAAAAGTCCATACATGTTCTGTACAGACAAATATCCCTAGATATTTTTGCTCCTTAGTGGATTGAATTTGAGGAAGCAGACTCCCTCGTGTGAAACCCATGGACACAGGGGGCTGACGGTATTGTTATTTATGGGGCTCGAGGGTCTGGGTGGTGCGCCTGTAAGCTACAGTTTGCCCGGCTGTCCATAGGAGAAGGGCAGAGGTCAAGGAAGATAGCCCCTCATGTGAAGCACACCTTCCCTGTTCCAGATAGAGGGTCCCGGGTTGGAGGAGAGACCAGAGAGTCCATTTTTTCTGCAGTGGAATTTCCACGTATCATTTCAGTCAGGCCTTAAGAAGAGGGAATTCTCCCTAGTCAAGTGAATGCCTAAGAGCAATTTTCTGGCCTCGGAAAGGAGTGGAAACTACAGCTCTCTAAGGGGAAGGAAAGGAGCTTCGGAAATTGGGGGTGTAGTTGTCGGAAGCAGCCCTCCTCCAGCGGCGACGGGGTTCGCTGGGCCGGGGTGCAAGGCGCAGTGGCGCTGTCCGTGGTGCTGAGGGCGCACGGTGTGTCCACTAGGCTTCGCGGTTCTCCCCGCCGCCTCTCCTCCCGTCCACCAGCAGGCCTCCTCCCACAGTTCTTTGCGAATCCTCCGCATTGGCCTCCGCACCCAAGAATCCAGGGGGGTGGGCGGGGGGCGGAGAGCGGCCGTCAGAGCAGGAGTTGGCGCTCAGCTCCTCAAACGGTGGGCGCAGGAACTAGCGCGTCTGCGCAGTCGGCTCCTACCGTTCAGAAGTGAGTCAACACCGGATGGCGCAGAGCAGACAGGGAGGAAGGATGGTCCCTTCCCTCTCCGTTCTTCTGTTTTGCCCGAGCCTAGCATTCCCCTCCTTTTCGGAAATCGGATCACGGTTACCAAGCTCTAGGCTTAAGACTAAGCCTTCCTTTTCCCTCCTGCCAGGCCCCAGGTGCTGGAGGACTAGCGCTCCCGGCCCCTGCCCATCCCTAGCCCTGCTCGTTTTCCCTGGATCCTCAGCGCATCTGGCTTCTCCTGCGGCCGCCCTCTGCCCGTTCATCTTCCCCATCTCTTCCCGAATACCCAATCTCCCTCTGCCCCGCTCCTCGTTGGTCCGGACGCCTTACGCGGAGACCTGCCCCAGCCTAGCCTCTTCAGGAGGCTGTCCATATCCATCTCTCCTGATGCCCACAAACGCATTACTTTCCTCCTAAGTCTCCTAGCCTGGAAGCCCCTGACTCTTCTCTTGCAGTTGCTGTCTGGCCCTGCCCGCACCCCCAAATTTCCTTCTGACCGTGGGCAGTAATGTCGCTGCAGCATGCTGGACAGCTGTTCAGCAGCAGGAAACAGAGGAGCAGCCGGAGGTCCCCGGAGCCCCCAGACCACAGCGGGCACTGCATCCTCCCGGGATCTTCACTGTCGCTCTCTCGCCTTAGTCGCAGTGAAAGTAACTCCAGAGGCCGGAGGGGCTGTGCAGGGCGACCGCTTTCCACCCGCTAGCTAACAGGATCTGCAAAGTCCTCCTCTGCAGCGGCCAATCGCGAGCAGGCCCTGCTCCTGCGGACGCCTCCCCAATTCCCCCTTCTCCTTTCTGCCACCTTCCACCCCTCACCTTCTGGAATTCTTGGCCCTACTCCTTTCTGACACAAGCTGAGTTCCAAAGACCACCGCATATAGTCCAGTAGCCCCGAGGTTGGAGAAGCGAGTGCATGTAAAATGTGGGTGGACATTGTACGTACTCCAAAGGTTTTTTTTAAGAATTAAACATGAACTGTGAAGAGTAGGCACTCAAGGAATTCAGCTTATTTTTATTACTCTTGATGTTCATTTCATCCTCACACACCTAAAACCTTAAGCAATCATGTGGAGTTAACCTGCAAAATATAATGTACATTCATCTACTTTTTTCCACATTCACTACCATCGCTCTGGTCTAAACCACTTTACTCTTCTAAAGTGATCTATTGTAATAACTAACTGACTTGCTGATCTCTTGCTCTTACAGGATAGTATGTAAACTTTCCAAACCCTAGACTGGCATTTCAATATCACTTGTTGTTGTTGCTGCTGTGAACTGAACACTTCATGTTGATGCATTGTGGACATTAAATTACGTTATATTTCTTTGAAGAGTGTTGAGCTTGTTTTGGCAGACCGTTAACTTTTGGCAGAAAACCTTGCTCACATAGGAGCCTAGTTAAAGCAGGAGTCTTTCATTTCTGCTTTAGTCATTGACTGTATCCCTTAGTCCCAGGACGTCATACCAAAACTCAAGGTGTGGTCCTTCCGGGGGGATTTCGGTGTTCACCAGGACCCTCTAATTTTGTGGGTTCTGAATTCCAGCCTTGGTTCCCAACACTGTGGCAGCTACCAAAATCCCTGTTCGGACATTCGGCTTTCCTGTTAGTTTCCTTGCAATCTCACTCTACACATGTGCCGTTCAGAGGATAGCTAGAGACGCGAGGGGAGTGTGTGTGAGCTTTGCATTCCCTCTCTGCAGATTACATATTTCCCAGATTTCTTCCTCAGTTTCCAGCTGCTCAGACATTTCTGTATTCCCAACTCTGCTTCTCAACAAGTAAGATTGCCATTGCTAACCAAGTTCTATTTCCTTATATGCTGCAACGAACAGTGCAATATCTTTAGGAGAAAATTCTGTTAAGTGCGGATCTCACTAGGTGGGGCTTCCCTCTTTTCAAGAACTACCATCCTTCTAGTTTTCCTGGCTTTTCATCAGTCTCCATGCCTTCATACAGTCATTTTCATATTGTGTCAGAAGTATGTATTTATCATTAATAGGAGTGTCTGACACAAGCCATATTTGTTTTTGCTTTTTTGTTTTGTTTTGTTTTGTTTTTGAGGCAGGGTCTCGCTATGTAGTTCAGGCTGGCCTTGAACTCACTATATAGTCCAGGCTGACCTCGAACTTGAGGTGATCCTCCTGCCTCTGCCTCCCGAGTGCTGGGATTACAGCAAACCATTTTGCCGTTCAAGGAACTAGGAGCTCATATGGCTGTCACTGACTGTGTGCTACACATTTTGTTGTTAAATGCTTTACAAAAAAAATTTGGGGCCTAGGAGCAAATGAGTGAAATGCTGCTTTGAGAAGTATAATACTCCAGGAAAAAAGGGACCTGTTGGTCTTTAGGTGGGTTCTGCACAAGTAGGTGGGTCCCTTCCTTTTGGTCCACCAGGGGAACAGCTGTCAAAATGATACATGCACATGAGCACTGATAATGCACTTTTTCTTGCTACTTACTGAATGAAGAGTCTAATCCTAAGAGAAATACCCTCAGAAAATGGGGCAGATTTTCAGGTCTGTTGCACCTGGGGTTCAGAGGAAGGCTTTCCTTCCCCCAAGGAGGAAAAAGACTGCCATACAGTGTGGTTGGAGGGCAGTGGGTGGGAAAGACTGTAGTTCAGTGGTGGTCCCTGCATTCATGTTATTAATGACACCTGGAAAGAGAAAGGGATTCGGAAGCACCTGTACCAAATAGCTGTGCTAACCTTGTCCCCCGTCGAAGGTCCCCTCTGTAGTGGCTTTGTGCACTGTACTTTAGAAGCTCTGCCTGGAGCCTGCTGTTCTGTCTCCAGTGATTTTCTTCTGCATTTTGCATTAAGTTCTAGACCTCTCACGACCAGCTTCAAAGCCTTGTTGAGTTCCAACACAGAGTTTCCATGAAAACCTACTTTTAAAATCCTGTAAATGTTTCGTAGAACTGCCTACCTGGAGGGTAATGGGAGCTAAGAGGGTGGGTAGAGAAGCCTCAGTCTGCTGTGGAGTTTTTCTTAGAAAAGGAAAATAGCTCCAAGAAGCTCCAGAATTGGATTTGGAATTGGAATTTGACCCCCTCTGCAAGATCAGCCCCCCTCCCAGTACAAGAAGATCTAATAGCGGTCTTGACTCGGGCAAATCCGAAGTGCGGGGACTCAGCGGCTGCCTGACAGCTAGCGTCTCCGGGCTTCCAGCTCCCGATCTTGTCATGCTTCCTGATGTCTTCCTTGGCAGCACCATGACAACCAGTTCTCATTGTGGGGATCAGCCACTTAGAGCAGCCACCAATCCAGGCAGAAGACGCACAGCTGCCATGGTGACAGGAGTCGGAAGCAGTTTCCTTGGAAAGGAAAGCACAAGGATCTGGGACCCCCGCTGCGCCCCAAGTTCAGGCTTCTCCAGGTAGAGTGCGGGGTCCAGAGGAGGTGTGTAGCTCCGCTGTGATGATCAAGACAAAGTCACCACAGTCTTTGTAGGCCATACTTCCTAACGGTCCCATGCCCTCCACTCTTGCCTCTATTGATACATTTCTCAGTAGTGTTAGGGTCTGCCAAACTTGTGCCAGGCATTACTTAGACTCTCCAGTGATCTTCTCCTGCATTTTTACATTAAGTTTTGGACCCTTCACTATTACTTGCAAGGCCATGTAAGTTCAGTTCTGGATCTGTTTCTCCAAGCCTATCTCCTACCACCGACTATTCTGTTTGTTTCTCTAATGTGCCATTAGAGAACCAAAACCATACAGTAACTAAAATAAAAATCTCACTGGATGAGCTTGAGGGCAGAACAGAATTGAGAGAGACAGAGTTAATTAACTTGACCATGGCTCAATACAAACGACTCAAACTGAACAATGGAAGAAAATCCATTGAGGAAAAAGGTAACAGAATCTCAGGGACCTGTGGGCTAAAACCAAACTCTAACATTCATGTCGCTGCAATTCCAGAACGAGGGGAGAGTGTAGTGTACAAAAAAGTTTTTGAAGAAATAACAGCTGAAGATTTCCCAAATTTGTCAAAGATGTAAACATATAAACTAGACATTGTGGTGCACACTTGTAATCCTAGCACTCTGGGAAGCTGAGGCAGGGAGATTGCAAATTCAAGCCAGCCTGGGCAATTTAGCAACTTAGGGAGACCCTCCCTCCAAAAAAAAAAAAAAGTTAAAAAACAGGCTGGGGATGTTGCTGAGTATGAAGGCCTTGAGTCCAATCCCTAGTACCACAAACAAACATCATAACAAAATGCCAAATCAAAACAAAACAAAAAATCAAACCAACTCCCACCCCCAAAACAATCTAGAGATTCAGGAAGCTCAGTGAACATCAAACAGATAAACCCAAAGAAATCTGTTCCCCAACACATCATGATGAGACATCTAAAACCTAAAAACAAAGAACAATCTCAAACAACATATCACTTAGAGGAGAAAGATGATTCGAAGAGCTGGATTTTTCTTTGTACGCCATGAGGACTAGAAGGAAGTATAATAACATTTTTAAAATGGTGAAAAAAAGGAGTTGTCGACCCAGGATTCCATATATAGCAAAAATACACTTCAGGAATGAAAGTGAAACAAAGATATTCTCAGATGAAGTAAAACTAAGATAATTCAAGGCCTGCAGAATTGTCTGAATGAAGGAAGAGCAACGGGAATGAATAGTCAGTAACTGAGTAAATATTATAGACTGTTCTTCCCTCATGAGTTATGACTAACTCCTCATGAGTTATTTAAAATATATTTGGTTGAAAGCAAGATCTGTAACATTGTGCGAGGGAGTTTTTTGGGCTTTTTCGTTTTGGTTTTTTTTTTTTTTTTTTTTTTTTTTTTTTTTTTTTTTTTTTTTTTTTTTTTTGGTGCTGGGGATCGAACTCAGGGTCTTGTGCTTGTGAGGCAGACACTCTGACCACTGAGCTAAATCCCCAGCCCCTGATGGAGTTTTTGATGCACAGTGATATAACTGACAGTTCTCAACAGCTACTAAAACATTAACTGAAGATGGCAGAGACCTCTATGCTAGCAAAATTGGTAAAATAGTGATGGTAAGTAGGCTATGAAAAGTTAAGTGTGTATATTATAATCCTCACTGCAACCACTGAAAAAAGCTATCCAAAGAAATAAAGTAAAAAGCAGTATATACATTAATGAAGAATATTTAAAAAGTGTTCCAATAAGCTAAATGAGGAAAAAAAGGGGAACAAGGAAGAAGAGCAATAAAAAGAAGGAATAAACAAAGACAGTGTATAATGACAGACATAAATCCAAATATACTGACGATTGTTCCTGGTCTAAGCACATCGATTAAAAGACAGAGATTGACAGAACTCCAACCTGATCTCTCCTCTCCTTTCCTCCCTCTTCCTTTGCATGTTCAAGCCACACCAGCCAACCTTCCGTCCCTCAAACACCCGAGTGCTTCCCAAAGATGGTTTCCTCTCCTTCCACCCTCCCGTGATCTCTTTGCTTTGATATAAATTCCAGTTCTATGAATCATTTTCATGTCATTACCTTCTTGACGCATCGCTCTTTGCACTGCCTTATTCCTTTATTTGCCTGTTTATTTGTGTCTCCCCTTCTGGGGAGTAAGTTCCAAGATAGAAGAGGGCACCTGTGTGCCCTTTACAGTCAAACCCTCAGCGTCAGGCTCAGTACCTCGTTGTCACAGTGCCTGAAAGTCTGGGGTTTTCAGAGTGGGGCTTTCGGAGGGAGATCGGATCATGGTGCGCTGTGCGTCAGCGGCGTAGTCTGCTCTGAGTGCTGTTAGGAGCTGGGCCTGGTGGGAGCAGGGGCTCGCTGCGGGCGTCGCCCTGTCCCACTCCCGCTTCGCTCCTCTCTGATTCCTGGCTGTGCGGATGGAGCAGCCGCCCCCCGCCACACCCCTCGGCCGTGCCGTCGCTGCCTGGGAGCCGAAGGACCACAGGCTGAAACCTCTGGAAGCGGGAGGCCCAATAAACCTTTTCTGTTGTGAGCTGTGAATGTCAGGTGTGGGTTCCTGCGACAGAAAAGCGATTAATACGCTAGCTCGGAGTGGATGCTCCACATACATCTGTGGGATCAACGAAACAGACTTCGGCCCCGAGATGTGCAGGAGACGTCTGTGCCCCGGACCCATCTGTCAATCTTGCAGGCGAAACGACGGTGCGGAGCGGTGGAAGGGCGGCAGCAAGGGCAGAGGCGGCCGCGGAGAATCGGGAGGGAGCGCGCCCGGCCTCCCAGCGCCCAGCCGGCCTGCAGAGCTCCGGCTGCCCCGCGGGGAGCGGGCGAGCCCCATGCCAGCCTGGCCGCGCCGCCTCGACGCCAGGCTCCTCGGGAGCTTTCTGCTTCGGGCCGTCCCGGCTGGGAGGCAGGCAGGCTGGCTTTCTGCTGGGGCGCATTCTCAGCCTCTCCCGACCGGGAGCAGAGGAGGGCTACTCTGCCGCCCGAGGTTGGGAGCTCAGTGGAGAGCAGCGCCCTCTGGAGGCAGGACGGGGCCTCTTGAGGCTCACTGATCAGATGGGGCCATCTCTGCTTCTAATAATTCAGTCAGCTCGGAGCTGGAAGTGGTGTTGCACGGCTGTAATTCCAGCACCCTGGGAGGCTGAGGTAGGAGGATCGCAAACTCGGGCTCAGCCTGGCAAATTAGGAGACCTCGTCTCAAAAGTATTATTTTTTCAAGGGCTGGGGATGTTGCTCAGTGTGAAAGCTCTAAGCTCAGTCCCCAGTAAAAATCTCAGAAGACCTACTTCTCTCACTTTAGAGTGTTTCTGATGCCAACGTTTGTGTTTAGAGGCCTTTCTGGATTTTTCCTTTTTCCTTTAAAAATTGTTTTTAACCTGGGGTGGGGATTTAGCTCAAGTGGTAGAGCACTTACCTAGCAAGCACAAGGCCTTGAGTTCGATCCCCAGAACGCTCCCCCAATTTTTTTCTAACCTACAATTGTGAAAAGTAATGCAGATGAATGAAAGTGGGATGAATGTAAAATGCAGCTCTACAGGAATTAAAAAGTGAACAACCATGTCGTACTACCCAGTGACAGAGTCAGAACACCGACCCCACAACCTGGCCCCTGGCATATTGAGTTTTTGGGGTTTTTTTTGTTTTTGTTTTTGGTTTTTTTATTGCTGGGGCTGGAACTCAGGGCCTTGTGCTTGCTAAGCAAGCGCTCTACCACTGAGCTCAATCCCCAGCCCCTTGAGTTTCTTAAAGTGAAGGAATCTGAGAACTAGCAGGTGCAGGATGGTCTCTCTGGCCCCTCCCTTCTCCTCAGAAACAGGTGATAAGAACCTTGTGTGAGATGTGCTCTCCCTGTACCAGGAGGAAAAGAGCTTCCTTCTCCCCAAAGATACAGCAACACACGGAAGAATCTAAACACATACCTGTTATGGTTTGTGTCTAGATGTCCCCCCAAAGCCTCATGTGGTAAGAGATAGCTGGATCTAGAGTGTGTGATTACTAAATTGATCCATTGATCGGTTTGGCATCGTTCTGCTGGGATCAAGGATGTGAGACTGAGATTGGGGGTGGGAGTGCGGGCTGCCCTGGGGGCAGGTAGCCTAGATAAAAGATACAGGAAGAA
>PVJO010012164.1:0-56601 GCA_004026905.1 Hystrix cristata | reverse complement strand
CTTCTTTAGCCATTCATCAGTTGTTGGGCATTTAGGTTGTTTCCAAGACTTAGCTATTACAAATTGTGCTGCTATGAACATGGTTATGCATATATCACCGTGATATGATGATTTTAATTCTTCTGGAAAGATACCAAGCAGAGGAATAGCTGGGTCAAATGGAACCTCTAGTTGTAGTTTTCTGAGGAATCTCCACACTGATTTCCACAGTGGTTGGACCAGTCTGCATTCCCACCAACAGTGGAGGAGGGTTCCTTTTTCCCCACAGCCCCGCCAGCACTTGTTATTGGTTGATTTCTTGATAATAGCTATTCTTTCTGGAGTGAGATGTACCTTATTTTTTTAAACCACTTTACGTGACAGTCTTGCTCCCAGCTGAAAGCATGCTCACACTTCCAGTCCCAATTCTAATAGTACTCTGTAAGTGTCTAGTGATTTGAGTTGAACAGTGTGTCGAGTTCATTTCTGTTGGGAAAGCAAGAAGAGGATTTCCATCTGTCCTATTCTAAGCGTCAAACTCACTTCCTGGAATATAGTGTTTGACAAATATCTGCTTAGAGGCAGCACGACTTCAGGATTTTAACAGGCAAAAGGGAAACTCATAAAGCCCAGATGGGAGGCTGAAAATGAGATAAATTAGCTCAGTGAAAATTCAAGTTTTCTGCTCTTTCTGCTCAAATGGACAAGGAAGAAGCTGCCCAGGGCAGGGCCAGGGAGTCTAACGAGGTCTCTGGCCTCCTGTGGTGGCTTGGAAGAAAAGGTAGCAACTCACTTAGGAGTCAGGCAGTAGGGTGGAGATTGTAGGAAGCCCACGAGGATGTTCCCTGGTAAAAAGAGGCAGAATTTGACGTGTAAAGTTTTCTTATTGAGAAAGAGAGAGGTAGATTTTAGGAGACTCCAAGCTATTCAGGGCTGTAACCCGTGTTTCTCAGAGGACTGTAACCGTCCCTGTTTGTGCAGTTTGTTCCCATTTTATCTGCACATCTGAAATAAGGTTGGTTTTGTCCCTCAGGAAACACCCAGCTTCAGCGCACGTGGCTTCTGATGAGGGAGGGAGCTGTTCCTCGGGACTCCATCGGGAAGAGGAATGCGTCACACCTGAGTGGCGGGGAGAGAATGGAAGCCACTTCACATAGTGCAGTGGGATCCTGGTGAGCAGGTCAGAGATGTGCGGAGGAGGTACAGCTATAAGTGGGTCGCTTGCCCACCCTAAAGCTCCCAGTGACTTCACAGTGGCTGCTTCTGAATGAAGTGCCAACTTCTCGGCCTGTGAAGGTGTCTTAAATCGGTGGCCACCAGAGAGCATCGCCTGGTAATGGCCATGGGCCAGGATGGCTTTGTGGTTTCAGACCTCAGCGCCCCAGGGCTTGTACGATGGGTCTGTGAACCCCCGACCAGTGAAATGAGCAAGTCTTTGCATAAGAATTTCAGTATTTTCATCCAAGGAAGGATAGTCTAAAGAATGTTCTCCGCCATCTCTCAGAGGGTTTTCTGCGGGATAAAGTCCAGTTGCCCATAGCAATTGCTGGCTTATACAGGTGCCATTTACCGAGTTTCCTCTCTTTCCTGTCTCGTGTTCCTATCTGCTCACTGTTCTCCATGCTGTCATCTCTCCGATGCATCATGTGCGCTCAGTTCCTCAGCCCAGACCAACTCCGCTGCCGTGCAGAGCCGTGCGTATCTGGCCCGTCTCCCTTCCCAGCCTTTGCTCCAGCATTTCCAGCTTGCATTTTATGGCTTGATGCTTTGGACTAATGGCCACATTCCAAGGACCCACCAAGTTTCTCTCCCTCGGATGCAAAGTTATTCAGCTGCACATAGTGCCTGGAATACTGGATGCCACCTTCTCTCCTGCACTTTACCAAGCACTTAGGCAAAAGTGTCCTTCCTGGTGCCATTCCCTGATGGGTCTTAGGTTCAACAGCATATTGTATCATCACTTACCAGTGTGGCCATAAATAAATCTGTCTCGTGTCCTGTATCACAACAGCTTTAGAGGTCAAGGACATGAGATCTTTTGCAATGTTAAATCTTGCAAACTCCATTACACACACCTTCCATGTGAGAGGTTCTAAATATCTTCTGAATAATTGTTGAAACATTTAATTAATCTTCTACATTCCTTCTTGAACCATATTTTCCTAAATATAGATTATCGAGGGCCTTTCCACAAGAGGGACTCACAGCTTTAAATTCCTAAACCTTTGGAGGGTTAATGGCACCACAGTATAGTAAGAAATTCCCAGCAGCCCCAGAGTTCTTCGACTTCTACCAAAAACACAGGGGCAGCCTTTGTGGCAAGAGTAAAGAATTTTTGCCTTCTCTTTTTCCTTTAGTGACTTCTACTGCTCCTCTAAGCATCACAGAAAGTGGTCTGATTCCTCCATATCTAAGTGATTTATAGCTCAAATCTGGATATCCCCATTGGGTCTTCCACCTTTTCATTGGCTGGGTGCTTCTTTTTCACATTCTATCATAGGTCTGTTAATGCACTGAGTTCTATTAAATTGTTTTTCTGCTCAAGGGAGAATTATTGTTCCCATGTTCAGAACTTGTCTTGCATAATCTTTTTGCTCCAAATTAATGTTCTAACGCTCTGCTTTTCTGTTTTAATAATAGACACGCTGATTTCCCTATATGATCTAGCTATTAAAAATGCACAGAGTAAGCTCTTGAAGGTAGGTTCACTTCTATTTTTAGCATGATCCAGAGGTATCGGAGGTGACCAGCTTTCAGGTCACAAATGGCTCTTATTTTAAGAAGCAGCAACACGGTGAATGTTAATGACGGAAACATTGGTATTAATAGTTTGTCTAATTTGTTTTCTCTTTCTCTGCACTTAGACTAATGCCATTCTCTGCGCATAAAAATATTTTAAAATATTGCCCATTGCCACACTTCACTCCCAGTAACACGCATCCCATACAGACATTAAATCTACCCAGTGCAGTTTCAGCTCATTGTTATGAAAAATGGCTGTGCTCTTATCTAGTTCCTGAGGAGTTAGGGGAAGCTTAGTACCTATTCTCACATACTTGCCACTGATTCTTCCCAAATCCCAAAAGGGTGTCTTCTCCCCTTTATGACTGATACAAAGTCAAACCAAGCTCATGTTAGGGTATTGTCAATTCCAAAGGAGGGAGTAGGAAGATTCCCTTTGTTATTAGGTCTAAACTACAATTTAGCAAACAGCTCTTTATTTGGGGCTATACAGCACTTGCTGGTTCTTAGAGGTAGTTGAGGAAGTATCCTGGTACTCTGGGAGGCTGACGCAGGAGGATCTCAAACTCAAGCCCAACCTAGGCAATTTAGCAACCTAGTAAGACTCTGTCTCAAAATTTAAAAAAATTTAAAATGGGCTGGGGATGTAGCTCAATGGCAGAGCACTTGCCTCTTGGTTGGCATGGGTTCAACCTCTGCTATTAAAAAAAAAAAAGGACAGTACTGGAAAAGTTTCTATCTTTGTTCCACTCTATTCTTGTTCATCCCACAGTATGTGGAGTCCTGTTACTAATGGGGCCCTTACAAGTGTGGGGTGCTCCATCTCATTGCTCTGGCCCACTTCCTTAGACAGTACCTTCATGCTGTGTCACTCCCATTTCTAAAAGAGCTAGCTCATCTTCAAAGCCTTTCTAAGGACGTATACACAGAGACCCTTGGAGGAGCGGAAATGGAAATGGGCCCAGGATTTGCATCTCAAATGTGCATTTCTTAACAAAAACATAATTTTCCAGGTTGTCCTAGAGGCACCTGGGAAGCTGCACTGGAGGTAGCAGATGTTCTAGACCACTGGTTTCCAGAACACAGACTGGGGAGATTTTCCTGATGAGCCACCCAACAGGTGAAGACCAAGAGACCACAGGGGACACTTTTCCAGAAGTGCCAGAAGATGACTGGAACTTGGCATGCAGGCCAAAGGTCATCTTGGTAACACAATTTCCAAGACCACCGTCTACCCAGTAGGCTTCTGGAAGAGAAGAAGGCACAGACTTCCTGGGACGAGGGGCTCGGAAGTCAGTGTGAGTGGGCCGTGGTCTTAGAGGTGATCATGCTGCGACTTCAGGGTCCCAGGAGAGGCAGTGGTCCCTGCTTTTATTTACAAAGAACCTCTGGATGCACCTGAGGGGAGGAGAAGCCACCAAGTTTCTACCTGCATCCTTGTGGAAGGCTTTGGCTTCAGGGATGGTAGACACCTGTTTGACAAAACAAGGCCTGGGCATGAAGCCAAAAGCGTAGGTGGTTCTGTGGCAGGAAGTGAGGGCACCTCTGCTTCCTCTCGCCTGGAAACACCTGCGTGGAAATGGGGCCCAGGTGGGAATCCCTCGAGGAAGAGGAGTAGGTCGGCAGCGGGATGAAATCTTGCACCAGGATGAAATCCCCCGGCGACTCAGGGCACGGGTCTGGTCTCCCCCAGGAAGAAGGAAGTCTGGCGTCCTGGCTGTGGGCTCTGGTGACCTGTGCTGGCCTCAGATGTGGGAGAAGCCTGAACTCCGGGCTGCAGAGCATGAAGGATGATCTGAGAGGCAGCTCGGGCATGGCGCCAGAGTGATGACCCAGCAGACAGCACAGCAGAGGCCTTGGTCAAGGCAGGCCGCACAGGCCAGACCGCGGGTCGCAGACCTGTATCAGGGTGGGGCGGGCAGCCAACAGGAAAGGACGAGGAGACTAATTTAGACCAAAGAAAGGTCAGCGATAGGAAGAAAACAAAATCATAGAAAGAAACAGACTTGGGAAAGACAGGAGCCAGGAGGCTACCGAACTCAGAATCTTCTTTCAGGGCTTTGCCTTTCGAAAGAGTCAACTGCTTCTGTGTGTAGACCTTTGTGACCAGCCTGGAATTCCCAAGAACTCAGAAAGACTCAGCCTGGGCACATGGCAGCTGGTGGGGTGAGCCGAGGGCCCCCGACACGCGTACCCGGCCCACAGGCGTGAGGATGCAGAGCAGGGACTCTGTGGGGCAGAGTGACAGCAGGGATGTAGGAACTTGGCAGGAAGGAAGAGGGCACACAGGAGGCATGTACCCTGATGCAAGGGTCCTTCCCCGAGACTCCTGGCTAGCCCGAGGGAGCTGCTCAGGCAGATGGAGCAGCCATCAGGTCAGACAGACAGCCTGTAAGGAGGAGACAGCTCCGGTCCTGCCTGGTTGGTTCTCAGAACATATGCTGCCAATACAGAAAACCTGCACCCCTGATTCTCAGCAGAGAGCAATTTTACCTTCAGCCCCTCTGTTGCTCATTTCTTGTCAAAAGCTCAGATGTGGCTAAAAAATATCTATGGAAACAAAAGCCATTTACTGCACCCATGTGAGACACTGAATATTACATCCTGAGTTACATTAGGCCATCTGGGAGAACTATAGCTGGGGATGTTTTACTTTTTTAAAAACTTAAAATAATATTTTTGCATTTTGCCAATTAAAAAAGTGTTCTTTTGTATCTGTATTATGCCATCGGCTTGCATATAAGGATATTTAAAGAAACAGTCTCATTAGTTTTGTTTTGTTTTTGAGACAGGGTAGGCAGGGTAGACAGTGTATGTAGTTTAGGCTGGCTTGAACTCATTACATAGCCAGGCCGGCCATGAACTTGTGGTGATCCTCCTGCTCGTCATTAGTTTAGAAATGACAGCAAAGGCTTTGGTCACTAGGGCAAGTGGCATATCCTTTAAGGAGCTTTCTTTTCAATTCTTAGCATCAATATAAGTTGATACACATCTATGTAGATTGTCTATTTTATCCTACTTATACTTTATCCTGGGATACAGGTTTTGGTCACACTTCTCCAGTTCTTTCTGCAGTGTTTCAGGATATAAATAATTAATAATATAGGCAAAATTATTTTTTCAACTTTTTTAGAACAGAAAACTGCTACCATGTTTCTAAAGAGTAAACGATTCCGAAGAGTGAAAAAAACATTGAAAGCAATACAATCAATTATCAAAGTAGATGATATAAAAAAAACCTCATAGTGATAATACAAAATAGATCCCGAACTACAGAGCAATCTCAATCAAATATAACTTCAAAAATTCTGAAAATTCAAAGCAAATCAAATACGGCATTAAAGGAAAATGCTTCATAAGGTTTATCAAGATGAAAACATATTCAAGTATTAGGAAATGTAATGATAATCTTACAGTCTCATAAGAAAGTCTTATGGTTGTATCTCAATACATATCAAAATGCTAATCCTTTTAGTTCATGCTCCAGTCCTGCCTCTTCAGAAACAGAGGAATAGAAAAGTCCATTCCCAGGAGCACATTTATTTTAAACTGACAGCATTATTGTACTTATTGGGCAAACACTGGGCATTCCTTTAAAATCAGGAATGAAATAAAGAGGCCCATTATCATCCACATGATTTAACTTGATTTTACAAGAACTGGAAAATGGAATAAAAATATGTGCCAAAGATTTGAGACATAATAATTAAAAAAAATGAAAAAAAATCATTGAATGTAGTAACTAAGACTGCATCCATATAAACATTACGAAAATATCCAGAATGCTAACTGTATCCATAGAAACATCCAGAAAAAGACATGTGCATTATTAAGTCAAATGAACAGTAAGTATTCTTATTTCATAAACTTTACTAAAATAAATTTCAAATAGTTTGTTATCAAATCACTAATGAAATTAAAAGACAGATAAAAATTGAAGTTAGTATATCAAACCTCTCACTCAGTGAGGAACTTCTAAGCGCAAAAGCAATGAAGAAATCACAGATAATAATGATAATTTATTAAATGCTTCAAAAATGCTGTGGAAATTTTGCTTAAATAACAACGAAACCTTTTTTTGCTATGTCAAAAAATGACAAATGAATTAGGAAGAAAATTGAAAAATATTTGCAACAAATATGAAAAAGATTGGTGGCCTTAAAACACAAATCGCATAGATTATTAAGGAAAAAGGAAGGTTTGGGTAGGTAGGTGGACAAAAGAAATAAATTGGAAACTACCGTGGAGGAGCTACCCATGAACAGTGAACAAGTACTTGATCTCACTAGTACTCGGTCAAATGCAGTTTAAAATGATAATGCCAAAATATTTTAAAATGAAAATTACTTATGCATTCATTTAGATTCCATGTGTTTTTCTTTAAGGGCTTAAAACAGTTAAAAGTTCGACTGAAAAATAAAAATTATGTTTAAAGAAAGAAAATCAGATCAAAACCAAAACAATAAGCCTCGATGCGGGAGAAGGTGCTACTGCCGGTTCCTAGGACCCCTAGTGGCCGACGGAGAAAGAAACACAAGTAATGTGCGATTTCACTTGCTTGTAGATGGCAGCTATTTACCAACAGGGCAGTTTTCCCAACGATGGACTGTGACCGTTTCTCCGCTATGTTTTGTAAGGGTCGTTTAGCGACAGGGCACCCATACATGGGGAGTTGGGTGCGGGTCTTTCCTGCCACATCCCTTAATGTGACCACCATCCAGCTGCTTTATAAAACAGCAAGGAGCACACGAAAACGAGAGCACAAAACACAGGCCCCAAGATTTCTCTCGGGGTGGCACTGCGCAGAGGGGAAGGGAAGCAGTGTGCCGCGCAGGCCCAGAGCTCCGAACTCAATCCAGCGTTGGGTGCTGGAAACCTCCCTCAGCGCCCGTCCTAAGGTGGGAGTCTGAAAACAGAAAGCGCTGCCCACAGAGCTGTTCAATTCTTTACCGTTACTAAGAGCACAGAACTGGAAATACCCTGAATGTCTAACGATAGAAGAACGATTAGAATAGTATGGTGTACCTAGTGATCAAGTATCATGCACCCACCCAAGTGGAGCTAATGAAGAGTTTCTGATAACACGGGGAGACCATTCAGTTACATCAGGAGAAAAGCACAGGGCGGCATTACATTCTGGGGTGATCGCCACTGCGTATCAAGGGCTGCGGGGAAGAAACGAAGAAAATAGCCAGAGTGCTAACAGTTATAGTATACTTTTCCATACTGTTAATAAAAATGAGTTATTTCCTTTGAATAGACTAAATTTCATGTTTCTAAGAGACAGATGTTTGATGAAAAGGGCGTAATCATTATGCTCAGCGTGCCTAACTTGGTATCTTTAATCCTCGGGCAGATAGAGCTAGGACAAGTTTTCTTTTCTTTTTTTCTCCGTAAGTATTTGGTTTCCAAGATATCCGGCCTCCTGTCTTTTCACGGAGTTTAGTCTTCTGGTCCCACGGTTTTAACATAGAACATTAAAAATATTTTCACTTTTCTTATTTTTTCATATTTTAACAGGTTGTTGTTAAGTAATATAATCTAAGAAAATGTTGCCAGGCCTCACATTTAAAAAAATAATTGTTCTTATTTGCTGAAGCTGCATACACTAAGGAGCCAGATCAGTGTTTTCTTCTTACTGGAAATCGTGTTTTCATGTTACATGCCATAATTCTGGGGACTCAAAACAGGGAATTTTTTTTGAAGTAGAAGTGTGATAGTAAGTGAGTCAATCAACAACAACAAAACCAACCTTTTGCATATCAAAGGCAGTAATAAATTACAATATTGGAGCTTCTTTTCGAGTTTCTCTTAGATCTAATGCTTATGCGAAAAAAGAACAGAAGAAAATAGCTTTCCATGTTGTTCCTTTGATTATTCATAAGTGCACCATTCTTCAAATTTAGTTGTGTTTGATCTTAAAATCACTTAACAATAAAAAAAAACAATACAGCAGTTTGATGTCTTCAGAATACTGATGTTTGGTTTTTTTAAGTTTTATTTGTATTAGTGCATGTTCACACTATATAATGATTACACTCCTCACAGGGCATTGGTACATGTACATAACTCATCCTAATTCTTTTTTCATCTCCTCCTCTCCCTTTCCCTCCCTCTGTCTTTTGAATCCCTCTATCCCTCTCCTCCCATTTGAAAAAGATCTAACTCTTTATTTCATATTATCTATCTTTTACTTTGTTCTTTATTTATATTTTGGACTTAAGAGAAACTACGTGATATTTAAGCTTGTGTCTGATTTATTTCACTTAATGTTATAGTATCAAGGTGCATCCATTTTCCTACAAGCGACTCAACTTTATCCTTCTTTATGGCAGAGTAGCACTCCACTGTGTGTAAATACTACATTGTCTTTATCCATTTATCTGTTGATGGACATACAGGCCACTTCCAAAATTTAGATATTATGAGTTGTGCTGCTACAAACATGGATAGGGACGTACTGTAACACTGTAAGAGGCAAATGGAATTTTTAGTTTTAGATTTTTGAGGAATCATCATACTGATTTATATAGTGGTACTAGTTTCTATTCCTACAGTAATGTAGAAGGGTTTCTTTACTCCCTGCAGCCTTGCCAGCATTTGTTGTTATCTGCTTTCTTCTGATAGTCATTCTTTCCAGGGTAAAATGAGATCTCAGTGTTGTTTTAATGTGCATTTCTCTAAGAGCCAAAGACACTGAACTTTTTTCATGTATTTTCTGGCCATTTGTGCTTCTTCTGCGAAGTGTCTACTCATTTTGGTTTCCATTTTTTGATCGGGTCTTTTATTATGGGGGCATCTAGTTTTTTTGAGTTCTTTTATATTCTAGATATTAGTCCTCTGTCTGAGGAATAGTTGGCAAAAATTTTTCCCATTCTGCGGGCTGTCTTTTCACTCTGTTGGTTGTTTCCTCTGCTGTGCAGAAGTTTTTGATTTGCGATGGCTCCATTCGTTGATTATGGGTATTATTTCTTGTGCTACTGGGGTTCTGTTCAGAAAGTCCTTGTCTGTGCCTATGACTTCAAGAGTTTTACCTATTTTATCTTCCAGGAGATTGTGTTTCTGTTTTAATAGCTCTGTCATCCATTTTGATTTTAGTTTAGTACATGATGAGATATATAGGTCTAGATTTGATCTTCTGCATGTGATAAGCAGTTAGCCCAGCACCATTTATTAAAGTGCCCAGTGAATGTTTTTCACTCCTTTGTCAAAAATCAAGCTCAATGTTTATAGCTGCACAGTTCATAATAGTTAAATTTTGGAAGCAGCCTGTATACCCATCAACAGATGACTGGAGATAAGCAAAATGTGGTATCTATATATAATGGAATACTACTTGGCTATAAAGAAGGACAAATCAGGTCATTTGTAGGAAAATGGATGGATCTGGTAAACATAATGTTGAGTGAAATAAATCAGACTTGTAAGCTTGAATCCTGTATGGTATTCCTCATTTGAATGAGGCAAAGTACAAACAAAGAAAATGATAAAATATGAATGCAAAGAGACAAGGGGACAGATCTCACCCAATAGGCAAAGGGTCCAAGGGAACAAGAAAAGGGGAAAGAGGGAGGGGAACAGGATTTTAGAAGAATAAAGATATACCAGAAACATGAACCTAATTACAGCTAACTTCATGCAGTTACAACTTAATGTTGAATCTATGTGGTTGTTTACATTTCTTGTTGTTACACACAAATGGCACAATGTACTATGGATTTGTGAGTTTGCATAAATTTGGATAAATGCTAATTTTTAGAATTAAAAATTATCAAAAAAGTCAGTTGGTTAAATGTGTCTGGGGTTGTTTCTGCATCTTCTATTCTGTTCCATTGATCCACATGCCTATTTTTGTGCCAATACCATGCTGTTTTTATCACTGTAGTTTTGCAATATAACTTGAAATCCGGGATTGTAATGCCTTCCACTTTGCTCTTCGTTTTCCAGGACTGTTTTTGCTATTCTGGTTCTCTTCTAGCTTTGTATAAACTTTAGGATTGTTTTCTTTAGTTCTGTGTGGAATGCCAGAACATTAACATTTAAAAAAATAAAGGCTCTGGACAGATTGAGCACAATCTTCTGACCATCTCAATCCAGTTTCTGCTTAAGATGTAAAGTAAATTTCTACTGTGAGAAACTAGGGGAAAGAAGACAAGGATGGGGCCATTTCCTGAGACTTGAATTGTAGACTCCCAGTAGACAGGAACAGTTTCTTCCTGATTTGCATTGAGTGGGACCAAGCACAATACCCCATAAAGAGGAGCATTTAATAACTATTTTTTGGGATAATGATGAAGTAGGAAATGTACAATATACAAAGCTAAAACAGAGATTCTTAAACCAAGGACTCCCTTGAGTAACTAAAGAGCTGTTTATGTAAGTTTAATGTATGTTGTGATTAACACTTATGGTGTCTCCCCAAAGCCTCATGTGTTTAGAGTGGAGCTCTGGGAGGTGATTGGATCGCTGGTGATATATCGAACCTCTAAATGTGCTGTGGGAGGAGGAGGCCAGATGGAGATGAGTCACTGAAGAGTGACCTGGGAGGGCATGTTCTTGTGCCCTGCTCCTCCCTTCTGTCTCTGACCCCTGGTGGCCACGGCTGAGTGCCTTTTCCTCCACCATGCTCCTCTACCAAGCTGCTTCCTGACTTGGAGCCAGCCAACCATGGATTGCAAGTGTGAGCCAAAATAAACCGCTCTCCTTTAGTTATTTGTGTGCCGCGTGGTCTTTCCTTTGGTTGTACCGTGCTCACCCTTCGAGGACAGCTTCTGCTCACTGGGAGGAGCCCCTGTTGAAGGGACAGCACTTCCTCTCTGGAGTCTGATGGGTCTGAGCTTCATGCTGGCCCTGGAAAAGAGTGGAACCTGCCTTCTCCTCCAGTCCTTTCTCAGATTTCTATTCCACTGTCATAGTTACTCTTCTCTTGTTGCTGAGACAAAATACCTGATGCTCAAAGTTAAGGGAGGACACGTTTATTTAGCTCACAGTTTGTAGAGGTTTCAGTCCGCAGTTGGCTGGCTCCAAGGCAGGGTGGCAGGGCAGACAGGCAGAAGGCAGCAAGGCAAGCAAGGGGCCTAACCAGCTTCTTCCTGTGCCTTATATCTTACCCAGGCTGCCTGGATTAGGGTGGTGCCAAACCAATCAGTGGACTGATGTAGTAATCACATGCCCTTAATCCCAGCATCACACACTCTGGATTCAGCCACCTCTGAAAAAGCCCCACCTCTGACCACACGAGGCTTTGGGGGGACGTCTAGGCACAAACCATAATGTCCACTCTCCCCTCTTCTGTCCCAAAATCAAATACCAACTTTACTCTCCTCTCCCCATTGCACGGTAGCTAGATACGGCTTACTACTCAATACACAAAATATCAGTGTGGACTAAGGATGGTCCTCGTCAAGCTCTCCTATTATTTCCTTCGTATCTCCTGCTCCTTTATTGTCACTGTGCACTTCATTCTCTCTTTCCGGGGGTGCTGCTGGAGTTGGAACTCGGGGTCTTGTGCTCGCTAGACAAGCGCTCTACCACTGAGCTAAATCCCCAGCCCCTGCACTTCGTTCTTTTTTAAAATGTTGCTTACATATGTTTTGATTAACAAACCTCATAGACATCCAGGATACATCTCTCTGAATCACTCTAAGGATATCATGTTAAACTCTTCAGAAAGTTGTTTTTATCACTTTAAGTGTGTTTTTAAACATACATAGTAAATGAAAGAATAAAAATATGTGCTTTAAGAATTAAATGCAAGTCTTTGGCAGAGGCAAAGTTATAAAATTGTAGCGTTAAATAAAAAATGTCATTAAAAAACCCTCCATCTCTATTTCTGTCAGGGATCTCAGTTGTGAAAACAGCATATGAGACAACTCAACCGGAAAAGGAACCTACTAAAGGATGTTAAATAGCTCACAGAGCCTTGGCGAGAGCCACAGGACCAGGCCTCCAGCCTGCAGGGTGGGAGTCAACGTGCACACCACGCCACAGGACGCAAGGGGAAGACGGCACAGCCACCAGCAGCCCCCGCCGCTCAGCACGGATGCCACAGCCCCAGTGCCCATGCAGAATCAGAGCCAGGCACCCTCCCCAACCCCTCCACCGCCTGGCATCTGCCTCCCACATCGTCTTCCCACGATTCAAAGCTTTCCACCCAGCTGGCCCGGACTGGTGGATCCTACATCACATAGCTGTTCTTTTGCTGCGAGGAGAGCCAGGAGTGAGTTTCTAGCTTGTCTTTCAGGATGATGGAACACAAAATGAAGGCCATCTCACAGCACCTGGGGACCAGCCAGATGAAGGAGCCCTTGGCAGAAGGAAAGTTCATCAGCTCCAGGAGAGAGAGGAGGCCGGCAAGGGGGCGGTGGCCTCCCGCCCGGATGAAGAAGACTACAGGTCAGGAATGCACCGGCTGATCTATCTTGCAAGTCAGGCAGGGTGGGCATTTGCAGAGCCGAACCAGAGGGCAGAAGCTGGCTTCCCAGGCAGGAGGAGGGCAGCGTGCAGATGAGACAGCTCCGTGTTCCCACAGTGCGTACAACCGAGTGCCTGCTTTGGTCAGAAAAGCCAAGGCAGATGCAAAGAGGCATTACTTTGTTCTCTGTATCGCTGTAAGAGCTTATTTTGGTTTAATCAAAAGCAAACCCAACCACTTGGCTGACTGCCATGATGGGAAATAGGAAATTGCATTTGATACTTTCATCTCCAAATTGATCCAGGCCTATGTCATAGTCATCAGTAAAGAGCCTTTCATATTTCTCAGGTTTTTTTTTTTTTTTTTTTTTGTCAAATCCTCAGCCTCTTGTAAGAGCTGTAAAGCAATAATAGAAATTGAAGACAGGAAAATTACATAGTTTTTTTCCCTAGGTGTGATCGAATCCTGATAGTCAAGTACATATAACCATCTATTAGATTCCCTCCCCTATTCTCTTTTTCTCATACTCTAAAAATTGCATCAAATTAAAAAAAACTTTTGTTGTATAAAGATGGCAGCAGGTTTTATGAATCTTTTAGGGAGCATTAAGTTACTAGCCTCAGAAACAAGGAAAATTTAGGAACATTTGAATTATTTCAGTCAAACAGTCTTCCTGGTTTTGTATACTGAGAGTATAAAAAAAAAGAGCCAAAACATACAGAAGTCCTTGTAAAGAAAACACTGTCCTGTGTTTGGCGTAAATGTATGTCTCTTGATTACTCGATTCCTTTCTGCAATTCTTTTGATGTACATTTACTTCGAAATGTCCACTGCCAAAGGACAGTTTCAACTGAATAAATACAAGGGCCCGAGTTTCATGGCTAGTTTCTGTGCGTCTCTGACTACTGTACAATCTTGTCCTGGCTGACTCTGTGAGCTGACTCTCTGTGCCCCACAGTAAGAGGACAAAGAAAAGGGCTGGCCTGATATTCACACAGTTTGGGTATGAATCTATAAATGCGTCTGAAATACAATATGAGGTGGGGGCAGGGTTTCACCTCTTTTCTGATGTAACTACTGCAAAACCAGATGTGATTCCTTGGTGGAATAAAGACAAATACAATCTCCAAGAACTAGTTAGAAAATAATATGGGGAAATGCCTTTAGTTATTTGGTTTTGATAAAATAATGGAACATGAGTGTAACCCATGTTCCATTAAAAGTCAGAATATTTTTAAGCATTTATATAATTTTGGAGATTATTTAATACATTCAGAGGAGGGTACCCCACATTTGAATAGATGCCTAAGATCATACTATAGTATTATAAAATGGGGTTTTATAAAATCTACATGTACTTAGTATCCTAAAATGATCATGAAGTAGTCTTACTTATATCTTAAAGTGTGATTAGATTGCTTTGTAATACTAATTTCAAATTTCAACCTCAATCATATTCATATTATAGGGCAAATCATCTCCCAATTTATTCTGTTTCAAACTTAATTTTGTAATAATAAAACGATGAGGTGTTTGGCACTTGTTGGAATAGTCTCTTTCTGCTCTTAAGAATTTCATAGCCTGTCTATATTCTAATAAGCAGTAAAAATTATGTCTTTGCCAGCATTGACTTCTTTATACTTTCAGCTGCACTATTGAAATACGAACTTAATTGGCTCTGACAGCTGGGACAAATACACCCAGCTTTGTTCTGGACTGGCTTTGGGTGTGTAAAGAAGGCGCGAACTGGTTAGGATGCAGTAGGGAGCCCAAGGGTTACCATTTCTTATTCTAGAGCTGCTGGGGGCCTCGTGCACGCCAGGGTGGATCGCAGATCTAGCCCGGGCTCTGCTTGGAGCAAGGTGTAATTCTCACATCAGACTGGGGTAACACCTGAGTTATCCCCAGTCGTGTCGGTCGAGGGAGCTCAGCTGAGGACAGTTTCCAGCCCCTCCCTGGTGCCCGTCCTCTCACCTTGCAGTCGCCTCTCTGCACCTACACAGAAGGCGGCACCACTTCAGGCAGAACGCCCGGCTCCACGTACACAGAGTGATGGAAAAACACGGTGGTCTAATTTTTAAATTTTTACTCTGGCGAAAGACACACTGTCATTAATCCCCCTCGTTTCAAACACGCTTGTCTCATCGATCCTGTCACTTTCCGAAGCAGTTTTGGAAGTCCTCTCTTGTCAGTGACTTCAGCTGTGCTGTCTGGCTGCTGAAGTGATTCAAAACGTTCACTGTTCATGGTCATTTTGACTTTGGGGAAGAGCCGGGAGATGCGCAGTGCTGGGTTCAGTGAATACGATGGATGAGGGAACACCATAGTGTTGCGATTTGACAGAAATTGCATAAATGTTCTGAATTAATTCAGAACACTGAGGCAGCCATGAAAAGGCACTTACCAAAGAGGACTTGCAGAATTGCTTCAGAAAGTGGCAGGAAGGGTGGGATGAGTGTGTTTGAAGCAAGGGGGAGGATGCTGAGGGAGATTAATGGCAGCGTGTCTCTCACGGCAAAAAAAGTTTTAAAATTGAAGCATTCACTATATAGTTTGATCTTCCTGTGTATGTTTATCAAATACATCTGTACAAGCAAGAAGAGAAATAAAATATGCCATAATATTGTTCTGTGTGGAACAAGCTTTAACCATAACCAAAAGAAACATTTTCTTTGAAATAAAGATGTAGACATCAACTAGCGCCTATAAAGTATTTCTCTGTTAAATAAAATACATGAAGTTGCTGAATAATTTAAATTACTCATAAACACTAACCTTGTTTCAAGAAAGATTATTTTTCTGTTTGCCATATCTTCCATTTGGCCATGAACACAGCCAAAAGTATTAGTCCAATTTGTGAGAATTTAACTTCATTAAATCCAGAATACTGCTACGACTGATTTGCGGCCAGTCATGTTGTTTTATGCTTCTCTGTACATCATAGTCCCCGATACCCACAAAAACTCAGAGTCATCGGCATTATGGGTGAGAAAATTGAATCTAGAGATAAAATAGCTTGTTTAGGTTACATGTCTAGTTAGGAATAAGCCAAAACTCAAACCTATTACATTTAGCCTATGGGCAAAGGGCTGCAGCTATGGCTATATTATACAGCTAATTTTAATTTTAAATTACTCTGTCTTTTAAAAATTTTTCAATACTAATCATTTTAATTTCTATGGTAACTTAATAAATAATGTTACATTTTGTCTTTGTCACAGCCTGTGGAATTTGTAGGGCAGATATTCTTACAAGCAAGGGAAACTGAGGCGCAGTAGCTCAGACTTTGCTAAGTGTTACAAAATTGAGTGGCTCCAGAATCCTGTGATCTTTTTAGAATGCATGCTACTTCCTCCAAGCCCATGTCAAACTAACAGAAAATTGGCATTCAAGAAGTAACAAACTGCCCAAAAATAAAACAAAATTCACTGTGGATGACTGGCAAAAATGGTAGCAGCAAACTAGAACTAGTGATGTATTTTTTTTTTTATTGTAAAGGACAAAGCCATCATGAAGCTATTTCCTACAAAAAGATTGTGGACAATGAAAATGTCACACTTCATGTTTGACTACTTTAGCTCAGATAAGGAAGATCAACCTGTGAGTGTCACACATTAATCAATTAACTTTCCTCCCAGTACACAAGTAAAGCCTGAATGATATGCAGTTTGAGAACCAGAGGATCAAAGAATCTGATCTGATGGCTGGTACACTCTGGACTAAAAATATATTTCTCTTATTTCAATTCCCGAAACTAGCATTGCATCCCGGAGCTCGTGTCAATCAAGGAGTCTTGTTGAGCAATGTGACACAGACTGTTGACCTGGAGGGCTGAGCTGAAAAGAAAATGACACACGAGATCAGAAAGGCCAGCTGTCTTCAGGCATGGATGCTTGTTAGAGCTTGGAATCCACAATATTTATCTGAAATTCTTGAGTGTTCCACCACTTTTTGGCCCATATTAAAAATGAAGAATTAAGACATCTTGCAGAGTCTTTGGGAGAGCCAACCTTATAAGTCAAGACAGTGTGAGGGACATCTGAGTCTAATATCGCTCCCCCACTGGCTAATTACAGTGTCTGAAATCCCATCACAGTGATTTTCACTATCTGGGGTTAATATTTTAATATCAATGTAATATTAATGTGTGTCATTGTAATAGTATAGTATTATATAATACATAATGTATAATATAAACACCCTGAAGGGCTAATAAACATTACTACACTAGTCAGAACTTCTTTCTCATTCTCTTTTTCTTTACTCTTTCTCTTTTTTGTTCTTCTATCTCTTCTCTCCTTCTTTCCTTCCTTCCTTCCTTCTTCCCTCCCTGTCTCCCTCCCCTCCTCCTTTCCTTCCTTTCTTTCTTCCTTCCTTCTTTCTTCACACTGAGCTATATGCTCACTCCACTTTTAATTTTTTTTTAAATTTTGAGACAAGTTCTCCCTGAGTCAGAGACTTACTTGTTTTACTTTACTTTGAAGTAACAGCTACTTTAGTATTGCACTTTTTTGGAAGAAGGTCAAATTCAGAGGGGAGAAATTGTAGAGATCAAGTTTCAATAAGAACCCCTGCTGGCAAGGACAGACGTTGAGCAGGACCCCACTTAGAGAGTCCAACAACTTGGTAGCATGATGTGCTGGGCACAGGCAATGCGTGATGCCCCTTCCTCACCAACCCTCATCACCCTGGCCGTCAGACAGGCTTCCAAGGATGAAACCACAATAAACATGCATTTTTCCTAGTACCAATCCCCCAGTTTCTAGTAGTTAAGGACTTTGGGGCTTCAGAATCTTAGGTTTTGATGCCACCCAGAGCCCATCGTCTGAGATGTCAGTCAGGAACATTTTATAAGGCAGGAACTGGCCTTTCAGATGTTTTAATATTTCAGTCCCTTCTTATTTTTCTCTCTGCTGAATCCTATCTATCCTGAGTTTAGCTCACACAAAACATATAAGACAGCAGAATCCTACCTTATACCTGCAATCCCTGAATAGGAATAGGTTTAAAGCTTTCTTTTTCTAAACAATGGCGACCTCGAACCACAAAAGGAACTACATAATAATCGAACTAAAACTGGATTTAATAATTTTGAATAATAAATTTTAAACATTTCTCAGACTTGATGGGAAGAAAATAAAATTGCTGAGGAAAAAAAAAGCACTAAAATGCCTGGGAGTGGCTACATGCAGGCGATAAATCGATCTATTACTCTGCAAAATATAAGCAAATGAAAGCTCCACATCTTTCCTTACTTGTTTACTTTTTCATTTACTAAAACCTTTTTCTAGTATGAAGTAAATGTCCTTATTACAGACCATTTAGATAACACATACCATCATGGATAAATTCAGAGGAGGAAGAACTTTATTCCCAGGCCCACCACCCAGACACCGCTTCTCATTTGCTATTTCGATATAGTTCATTTGTCTTTTTATGTGATGCCTACATTTTTTGTGGATTTTTAAAACTTAGTTTTAGCAGTTTTTCCATACTTGTAATCATGCTTATTTTATGACTTGCTTTCCTTGACATTATTATAGAGCTTTTCTGTTTCATCGCAAATTTGTATATATTTTCATTGCTGTATCGAATGGAATATGTAATCAATCTTTTGAGTGGTTTTCAATGTTTCATTGCTTTAGTAATGCTGAGATGGACATCTTTGTTGGTTAAGATTTGCTAGATTTGAGGCTGGGGATTTAGCTCAGTGGTTAGAGTGCTTGCCTTGCAAGCACAAGGCCCTGAGTTTGATCCCCAGCACCAAAAAAAAAAAAAAAAAAAATTTGCTAGATTTCCGGAAGTGGAATTATCATACCCAAAGACTTAAATACCTACATGACACATATTGCTAAATGAAATCATAAAGTATTGTATGAATTCCAACAGAGCGAAGAGACAACCCACAGAGTGGGAAAAAATTTTGCCAGCTGTTCTTCCGACAAAGAATTAATATCTAGAATACATAAAGAATTCAAAAAAGTCAGACCCTCCTCCAAATGTAAAGACCCAACCCAAAAATGGGCACCTGAAATGAATAGACACTTCTCAGATAAAGAAGTAGAAATGGCAAATAAGCATACTAAAAAATGTTCAACATCACTGGTCATTTGAGAGATACAAATTAAAACAACACTGAGATTCCATCTCACTCCAGAAAGAATGGCTACTATTAAGAAATCAGCCAATAATAAATGCTGGAGAGGCTGTGGGGAAAAAGGAACCCTCCTCCACTGTTGGTGGGAGTGTAGACTGGTGCAACCACAATGGAAATCAGTGTGGAGATTCCTCCAAAAACTAGCACTAGAGGTTACATTTGACCCAGCTATTCCCCTTCTTGGTATCTTCCCCAAAAGAATTAACAGTATCAAACCACAGTGATACATGCACATCCATGTTTATAGCAGCACAGTTTGTAATAGCTAAATTTTGGAAACAGCCCAAATGCCCATCAAACGGGGAATGGATAAAGAAAATGTGGGGTTTTTTTAATATAATGGAGTATTAGTCTGCCATAAAGAATGATAAGCTCGAGATATTTCTAAGTAAATGGATGCATCTTGAGACCATACTCTTTAAGTGAAATAAATTGGACACACGTGTTTAAATACTGCATTGTTTCTCTGGTGTGAGAAACTGAAAGTGTAAATAAAGACCAAAATGTGTTATATTGGGAAAGGCAAGAAAGTATCCAAATGGGAAAGGGAACAACAGAGCAGGAGGGAGAAAGGAACAGAGGGATAAGAGAAATAAGAAATGGAAGGAAAAAATGTAAATGAAGCTTTTGTAAATAAGGAAGGAGGAAGCAGGTAAAGGAGGGGGAAGGGAATGGAAAAAAAGAAGTAACAAGATATGTCATGTACAGGTACAAATCCACTATGATGAACGTTATCACTATGTACATCTAAAATGCATCATTCAAATAAAGTTTAAAAAATTTTTAAAAATCAAATCTGTTTTCTTGTTTTTTTTCCTCCTGATTCTCACTATAAATCTTACTAAAAACAACAAGCAGTCCTAGTGCCTTAGCCTGAATGTTGGGTTGCCCCGAAATTTTCTCCCCCAGATCAGTTAGTCTGTGTTCCTTCAGCATAGCCTCACACAAAGTTTTAGGACATGGAAAAAACATAGACATATTCCTTGCCAGAATGAAACATGCATAGGCTCTAGTCTAATTTCCAATAGAGTCTCCATTTCTATCTGAAACCTCACGATCCTGGCCTTTACTGTCTGCATTCCTATCAACATTCTGTTCTTCTGAGCACCCAGCAGAGTCTCTCAACAAACTTTCTTCAGTTCAATTGTCCTAACTTTTCAAACTCCTCCTACAAGCCAGTTCCAAAGACTTCTGAACCACATCGTCAGGTATAGTAACAAAAATGACACCACTATCTAGTACCAATTTTCTGTATTGGTCAGCTTTCTACTGCTGGGCCAAAATACCTGACACCCACAATTTAAAGGAGAAGAGGTTTAATTTGGTTCACAGTTTCAGAGGATTCAGTGCATAGTAACCTATCTCTGAGTCAGGAACATCATGGTGGAAGGGCGCGGCAGAGGAAAGTTGCTTGCTTCGTGGTGACTAGAAAGTAGACCACAGGGGAAGAGAGCCCATAAGGTATATACTCTCTACAAGCATGCTCCAGTGATCCACCTCCTCTACCTGGCCCTTACCTTCTAACAGCACACTCAGTTATGGACATAAGTGGATTGATGAGTCTAGCAGCCTCGTGATCCAGTCATCTCTCTAGAAGTCTCTTCGTCCTGTCCAATTGACAAATAAGTTTAACTATCTCAAGTATTAAAATGATAAATCCTGAATAAATGGGAAAAAGAAAGGTGAAGAGGAATCTAGGAATGGAGGAATAATTAATGAACAAACGAATGAAGGGACATTGCTTTATTCACACACATTCAAGTATTCTCTAGCCCTTTTGGGCTGAAGCCCATTGTTACATGGGGCTCATCTCACCCCATTTAAATCGCCCCTGGGCTCTGACAGCTGAGATGCCCTGGAGATCACCCAGGAATTTTCTGCCCATTGACTGTTCTGCGTGCTGTGGTATCTTCCCACAGATTTTGGTCTTTGTGTCTCTATCTCTAGCTGATCCAATGTGTGGTCATCCTGAGTTAAATCAAGTAGATAAAGCAATTTACTTATGTATCACTCGTTTCCCTTCAACATTTTTACAAATATTAATTGAATAAGTTAGGAGTACTTACTGAATATCTCTGATATCAGTGAGAGAACAAAGACATTCTCTATGTCAGGTGTTAATTCAAGTGCCTTGAGTATTTATTCCCCAAAATGACTTGATAAGGTAAATACCATTACTGGTCACATTTTGCAGAAGAAGAAATCAAAGCACTGAGAAATTGAGTAAATTGTCCAAAATTACACAGTTAATAATGGTAGCATTCATTAAGATTCAACATGGGGGCCGGCCCTGGAGGCAGCGCAACCGGACTGCCATCTGCACGGACCTGCCCAGTTTAGGTGGGGCGCCTGGGACGGCGCGAACAGTCTTCTAAACAGGAGAATAGGGCGGGCTGAGGTGAGACAGGTTCGTGGGCAGTTTGCAGACACGCCCACACGCCAACCCCACCACCGGGGCCCGGAGCCGGCCCGCGCACCGGCAGGGTCTGGATCCATCAACATATATGCATAAGGTCGGGGACTCAACACAGGTAACACTGTCTTCTGCTTTTCCCCCCAGACTTTATTTTTTTGTTGTTCTTTTTTATTTTTGGTTGTTTGTATGTTTGTTTTTTCCTCCTCTTTCTTCTCCCATTGTCCCTCTTTTAGCTTTTTTCTTTGTTATTTTCTTTTCCCTTCCCCTCTCTGAAGTCACCATTACCAAGAAGAGCCAACCATGACCTTGTCATTGAAGATAACCCTGGAGGACTAAAGGTCATAAGAACCAAGAAACACATATACCCAGAAGAAACCACAAAAACAGACATTCCCAAGGAGGACGCTATTACCTATCTTTTTGTAACCTCATACAAAGAAAATATCAAACCAACTCGGAGAACAAACTAAGAGGGGTAAAGTACATATGTATACAAAGAAAATGACCAGACATAGAAGCAAAATGCAACCCCAGACCCCCAGCCTAACCAGAATAAATATAGAGGACAATGACATCGAGGATGTCAGAAGACACCCAACCAAACTCTCAGAGATGATAGCAACAGAAGTTCAAAAACAGATAGGCGCAGCAATAGAGAACATCAGGCTAGAGGTAATAGACCAGGTCAGGAAAGAGATGACCAACATAATGAAAGATTTGCTTAGTGAGTTCAGGGTAGACACAGATAAAAAAAAAAAACAGAGGAACTAAGAAAAACAATCGAAAATTTGAATATACAACTTAGCAAAGAAATGGAGCCCATGAAACAGATCCAAACAGATATCCAAGAAATAAAAAACTCGCTGGAAAGTATACAAAGCCGAATGAACGAAAGTGAAGATAGAATCTCAGAACTAGAAGACAGGTCAGCAATCAGTGAGAATGAAAAGAAAGACCTGTTAAAAGTAGCTAGAGAATATGAAAAATCACTACAACATCTGCAAGATGATGCAAAGAGGAACAATATAAGAGTGACAGGAGTAAATGAAACAGCAGGAGACAATACGAAGGATCTAAAGATTCAACATGGGCAGTACAGCTCCTGAAGTTTTGCTCTTCATGGATACTATGTACTGTTTTCCTCAGAACTTTGTTCTGCTTTAAAGAAAAAAAAAACTATACCATTAAAGCCATAGGACACAACTACAGAAGCTTTGTGGAAAAATAAATGTGCAAATTATGCAAAAATAAATGTATAGATGAAAGTTTCTGCTAATCACTGAAATACAAGCTTCACTTGCTTCTTCTAGGAAAGTATTCAATGTAGAACAAAAGAAAACAAAAACATTAAAACCAATAACCCACAAACAAACAAATACCATGTTTCCTCCTGTTCTTCCTGGTTTTCAGCTCAAAGCAACATGTGTAATTAAACTCATTAAACAGAATCCTAGCACCTTAGAATTGAGATCATTTAGTCCTACCTGCCCCTACCCATTGCAGAAATTCCTTCTCAACAGTCCTGCCCACCATCACGCAGCCATTTTGGAACAGCTCAGGAATTAGTAATATGACCTCATATGTGAGTAGTTTTTAAATGGGGACACTTGCCTCTTTATAATGCTTATTTATAGATTCACGACATGTTTAGAGAACCTCTGTATATGTTGGCCTTTACCATGGAATAGGCTTTGGTTCAATAGACTAAGATACATCTTTTCTTTCCACCCCCTTCTTCTCCTCCTCCTCCTCCTCCTCCTTCCCTCTCACCCCAGAAATTTATTCTCTTACAGTCTGGAATCTGGAAGTACAAGATCAACATGTTGGCATGCTGATTTCTTCTGAGGCTGCTCCTTCTGGCTTAAGAATGGCTGCCTTCTCACTTTGTCCTTACATGGCCTCTCCGCTTCTATATGTGCAAACCCCTGGGGTTGGACTTTCTCATTCTCTCTCTCTCCTCCGAATTTCTTGATCTTAGGAGGGTACCAGTCATATCATATGTGATTTAGAACCAGCCAATGATTTCATTTTAATTTAGTAGTCTTTTAAAGGCTTACGGTGGTTAATTTTATGTGTCAACTTGACTGGGCTGAGAGATTCCTAGCTGGTAAGACATTATTTCTGAGTGTGCCTGTGAAAGTGTTTCTGGGAGCGATTAGCACTTAAGTTAGTAGACTCAGTACAGACCATCCTCACCAATGTAGTTAGACATTGCGCAATCTCTTGAGGCCCTGAATAGAACAAGAAGACTGAGGAAGGGTAAATGTGCTACTTGTGTTTGACGTGGGATATGTGTCTTCTCTTGCCCTTGCTTGGACACTGGCATTTATGGTTCTTGAGCTTTTGGACTTGGACCAAGTTAAACCTCCAGCTCCCCTGGGTCTCTAGATTATAGACAGCAGATTGTGGGACTTCTCAGCATCCCCAAGTACACACGCAAATTCCCATCCATGATGATCTCTCTCTCTCTCTCTCTCTCGTCTCTCTGTTTTTTTAATTCATTTCGATTGCTAGAAAATTGTTATGTATTTATGTACAATATGATGCTCTGAAGTATACGTATAGGAGGGAATGACTAGATCCAGCTAATAAACATATGTATTACTCCACATAGATTTTTTTTTCCGTGCCAGGGATTGAACTCAGGACCCCATGCTTGTCAGGTAAACACTCTAACCACTGAGCTAAGTCCTTAGCCCTCCGTGTAGACATTTTTGGTGGTAAAATTATTGTCTGATACAGTTTTATTGCTAGAATTTTGCTTGTAATGATGGAATATCCACTATTAGCATGTTCATTTTTTTCTTATCAATCACATGCAAGTTTCATGAATTTAAAGGAGTTAGCTAAGTGCCTTAGCCCCAAACTGGGAACACACAATGCCACTGGCAGCAGAATGAACAGAGTCTTGGCTCTCCAGTCACACTATGACCACACCATGCAGCCTGGGAATGCACAACTACAGCCATTGGCGACCTCAGGGACGGACCACACGAGCATGTTGCGTGAAAGGAGCTAGGCGAGAAAGAGTACGCCCTTTATGAGTCCAGTTACATTTTTGTAAAACTTGAGTCAGGCGAAAGGAATCACTGTTATCAAAAGCCTGATGATGGCTCTCTCTGGGGGTGAGGCACACTGGTTGGGAAGAGACAAGGGGACTTCTGTGCTGAAAAGGGGGATTTTGTTCTTAGTCTCATCGCCATCATTCAAGGGTGCCAAACTGTCCACCAAACTGTTCATTTAAGGTCTTTGGCAGTTCTCTGTATGTACGTTATGCTACAATCAAGAGTGTACCAAAATCATTAGAAACATTAGGGAAAAGTCCATCAGTCTCAAGAAGAACATTATTTACGGAAAAAATCCAATTCGTATCCTTCAGCACATAGCATATATAAATACACACACACACACACTCATATACTCAGCGTATCTATCTATATCTATACCACCTATATCTATACTCAGTTCCGACGATGGTTTGGAAGAGAACCAGAGCATTATAATTAATACACCCCTGAAGAAAAACAATAGCTCCAATTTCTGTAATGTGTGGAGACCCTGGCAGAGCTCTGCAATGTAGGACAAATGCATGAAGGAGGTCATGCTATATACCTCCCTAAAATATGAGAGTTGCTGCTGTTGAGAGGCCAACACCGCCAGGCAGGACTGGGGACCCTCCGCCTCCTTCTCTAGGATGAGGTCTCCCTGGCTCAGAGTCACAGAGATTTTCACTTTAAAAACATGACTTGGCAGCTCCATTGCTTCATATGAGAGCACTATGTCATGTTCTTTGGCTTTTAGAAAATTAATTCCCATTCAGCCGGAAAACCTTTGAGGTTTCCTGTTTGTGACAGTAAAACCCTCACGCAATCATACAGATTTGAGCTGAGTACCAACGCTTTGAAATGGACGTCTACTCACATACTCGGAGATCTCTGCATGATCACCCTCCCTCTCCTCTTCAAAGACCCGACTCAGACACTGCTTCCCCAGGAAGCCCTCCATGTACCCCTTTCAGAATGCTCTGCTTTCTCATTTACTTCCATTGAACTTGTATCTTTATTTTACCATTTTTAGATGGAGATAACATAATATAATAACATGGTAGTCTTTGGACTACAAAGAGTAAAATTTCTTAATTTCTCTAAGCCTGAATTTTTTTTATTTTTATTTTCTTATAGAAATGGGTTAGTTTAACGATCAAGTACACCTGCGAAGTATGTAACATATAGAAGAAAATTTGAAAAAGGTGTGCCCTTCCCCTTCACCATACATCATATGGATCGCCGCTGAACATGGGGTAATATGTTTTATTTCTAGGTGTCACCCTAAAGCCTCATGTACTCATAGGTGGGGCTTTGGGGAGGTGACTGGATCATGAGTGTGCGATATTGGATTATTCCACTGATGGGTTTATAGCTGGGTGTGATGTTGGGAGGTAAAGCCTGGTGGGAGGAGGTAGGTCACTGTGGGCGTGGCCTGGAATGGTATATGTCCCTCCTCCTCCCTTGATAACTTGCTCTGCTTCCTGCCTGCTCTGCCATGGACTGTTTCTCCTCTGTGATGCCCCCTGCCAGGCCACCCTGCCTTGGAGCCAAAGGACTATGGACTGAAACCTCTACAAACTGAGCCAAAATATACCTTTCCTCCTTTAACTTGTGGCTGGTGGGCATTTTGTCCTAGCAAGGAGAGAGTAACCAAGACATTGGCTAAGACTCGTGGATTAAGTTTATTACTTAGTATCCATGCCCCCCTCCCAGAGTAAATGCCACACACTCTTGTCTATTTTGTTAACTGATGAGTTCAAAATGCCTAGAACAGGACCTGCAACTTTGTAGGTGACCCAGAATACTTGGGGGAAGGAATGAACTTCCTTCTATGCGGTCAGTATCCTATCCAGAGAGCCTCATAGTCATATTAACCATCACAAGATTCAAGTTTTTGGAGGACATGGAGGCTTTTGCATACAGCTTCTTTTCCCCCTGCAGAGTATAGCATAGGAGGCCTTGTAACAGGGTGCTTTGAGAAGACAATAGCACCATACCCTGCTGCTAACACTGATACACACAAGCAACATGAGACAGATACAAACAACAAAGTTCAGAGCACCCAAACTTTGGCATAGAAGAACACAGCATTTAGCCCCAGAGTAGCATCCTGGGTCACGATAGATTAATTTGTATATAGTTTGGCTTAGAGTTGCAGCAAATACATTTAACACATTCAAAATAGAAAAATGAGAAGACGAGAAATAAATGAAAGCCAGGAGGGAACACTGCCTGGTGCTAGCAAATGAAACTGTTTTCCTACTTTTTTGTGCTACAGAAGAAGGAACAGCCTATAAATAATCCACAAAGAAATGAGACAAAAAGCTTGACAGGCCACTGGAAATGATAAAGATAAAGCTTTTATACTCTGTGATACATGGCTTCATCGCATGAAGTTTTATTTGCTAATGCAAATAAAATATGCATTAGCTTGTGAATGGGGTGGGTTGGGGTACAAATAATTACTCAACAGTGTAACTCTAATTTGGAATCTCCTGGGTTCAACTAGGAGAAGCAAAAGGTACAGTGGTGAATCACCTGGGACTTGGAATTCTGCAGCCTGAACTTGAATCTGGGTTACCAGCTATGCGTACCATTTGATAACTCAATCTCTGTGACAGCTGGATTTCACCAGAGCAAGACTATGAGACAGAGAATGCAGTTTTTATACCTACATCTCAGCAGCGATATACCAGGAAGTACTTCTGCCATTGGTCTGTTCATTGGCCAAACAGACCAGTCCTAGCATCGCACAGGAGGAGACTGTGCAAGAGTGTGATTACCAGGTAGAGCTGGCTGGGCCATCGTGGAGGCTGGCTGTCCGTTAGACATAGCTGGTGGGCTGGCAGGCATCCCGCTCTCTACAAATGGGCTTTCTACATGGTCAGCTTGCGCTTTCTTATTGCATGGTATTGCCAGGGTAGCCAGGCGTCCAACAAAGCTGTTCACCTTACCCCAAAGGAAGTATTCTAAGGCATAACATGGAAGCTCCCAGTACTAAATTGCACCTGCCAACATTTTATTAACCAGAGCAGGAACAGAGTCCACACAGAGTCAAGGGGAGGAGATACAGACTTCACCCTTGGCAAGGTCACATTGCGGCGCAGGACTGGGATGAGAGAGGTCTCTCACAGCGATTGTTGGAAACACAGTCTACCATATGAGGGACGGAGAACACACAAGAAGAGACTGCCACTGGTTCTTTGAGAGAAATGAGCCTGGGGCAGGCCTTGCGATAAGCTGAGACACAGCACTGGAGGGAGGAGGTCCAAGACCAAGAGCTCCTCATGGACGGAACACAGTACAGCCAGAACAGCGGGAGCAGAGCTGGGGGAGCCGGAAAGTGTGAGTCACTTGCGGAGATGTATGGAAATGACTTGGCAGTAACAGGAGAGTCATACAGGGACAGACAGGAGACAGGGAAAGAAGTGACAGCCAAGGGGCCCTCAATAAAATGAGAATGCAGACTTGGAAGCAATGTCTATAGAGTTCTGAGGAAGTGACCTCTTCGAAACACTTCAGAAGCAAGCATCTTGAGCTTATGAAACTGTACTGCATGCCAGGAGCTGAGATCAGTGTCTCACATACATAAGCTGATCTAATTCTTACACCAAGCCAACAAGGTGAGCCTGATCGTCTATGTTCTAGATGAGGAAATTGGAGCCTGAGCAGTTTGAGTAACAGGTGGAAGTTAACAGAGTGAGTAAGTGAAAGATTTCAATTTTAAACTCAGTTCTGTTTGAAAGCCTGTACCCTCAACTCATTCTCTTTTTAAAATTAAAAAAAAATTTCAGTAGTGGAAATTGAACCCGGGGCCTTTGCACTGACCTACATCTCCAGCACCTTGAGCCCCCTTTTGAGAGAAGGTCTTGTTAAGTTGCCCAGCCTGAACTTACGCTTGCAATCCTCCTGCCTCAGCCTCCCAGAGTGCTGGAACTACAGCATGCACCACAATACTTGGTTTGCTTGTTGTCACTGTGAAGTTCCAAACGAAAGAGACTTCATGAAGGTTACAACGAAGAGGCACCTAAATGAGGTGCACCCAAGATAATGACTTGTCATCAAGATTTGTGTAACATCCAGAATACCCAGACCACTCAAACGGTGCTTCGGACAGAACCAGGGATGGGTGCCACGTTACACCAGGTGGGAGGAGGAGCCAGGGGACACACTGGGTGGGGGGCTGGCAGAACAGCAGCCCTGGGGAGAAGCAGAGCACAGGCCAGTCCAGGTGGAGGGGGAGCTCTAGTAGGGAGGGTGTCAGGCTGTCCTCCATCTGTGGATAATGCTCACATCCTCCTTGACTAATGGTGCAGCTCTTGGGAGGACGTGCACTAGATCACCGAATCGACTATGCACAGTGGAGATGGAGAGCGGTAGTTGACTGCAGATATTGCACCCAGAGTGTTCTTACAACCAATGCTCAGTCCTTTGCCACCCTTAGCCCAAAGCCAGAGGACTCTCCTGTGGTCTTCTGTGGCTGAGCCCTTCTTCACAAGTCAAGGAGTCTCAGGGCCAAAGGCGCACATGTGCCCATGTGAAACTCATTCTCCATCTCTAAATAGCTGATGTCTTAGCTACTTCCTTTGCTGCTTGGGCAAAATACCCAACATCCACAATTTAAGGAAAGAGAGGTTTATTCTGTCTCATGTTTCAGTCTGTATTTGCAGGCTCCAAGGCAGAAAGGCCTGGTAGAGGGATATGGTGGAGACATCTGTGCCTGGCATGGCTAACAGGAGTAGAAAGAGCCGAGGGAGGAGGTGGGAAGGGAGATTAGCCTTCCAGGTCACGCCCAGAGTGACTTGCCTCTTCTGACCAGGCCCTAATTCCTAATGGCATGTTGGCTGTAAGTGCCCATAATCCAGTCACCCTCCAAAGGTCCCATCTATGATCCCAGGAGGCTTTAGGAGGTCATCGAGATATAAACCACAGCATTCCATCTCTGGCTCCCAAAAGACTCCTGCTCAGTTCGTTATGCAAAATACACTTAGTTCATTTCTGAGTTGCAAAGTCCGAACAGTTTCAGCGTTGCTGAAAAGTCCAAGTCCAAAGCGTCCTCTGAGACTCAAAGCAAACTCTCAGGTGTAAGCTCCTGTACAAATCAAAAAGTTAAACGCTGCTGACACACAGCGGCCCAGGGTAAACATTTACATTCCAAAAGGGAGGAGTAGCGGGGTTAGAAGCCAATGGGACAAAAGCAAGACTAAAACCCAGCAGGGCAGCACCGTAGCTCCATGTTCAGCACTCAGGCCAAGCTACCATTCCTCTTATAATTAGCGCGGGAAAGTCTGTTTCATTGGAGGAACTAGAATGCTCACTTTAAACTGGCACCAATGGCATTTAAACCCACTTTTAACTACTCTATTTTATATGTGTTTTTACTGTTGAAAGTTAAAAAGTTAATTCTTCTTTAGAAACAGTTTATAAGTAAATAAATAAGCACATGCATACACATCTTTTGCTGAGCTTTGTAGAAAACATATTATTACTCTCACCTCTGACTTGCATTTTGGTAGCGATGACTTGAACACAGATGGTCCTGTTCTCTTGCCCAGTTTGCTTTATGCAGTTGTCCGGAGCTACAGAAGAAAGGGCTGCAGGCTGCATTCTAACTACTCGTATTGCAACCTTCAACCCCAGAAGCTGTTACCACTCTGTAGAACTCAGTTTCCTATCTACACAAGGAGGGTGTTGAACTAGTTAAGATGTCTTCAAATTTTAATGTTTTCTACTCCACGCATGAGCCTTAACCAAGTAGTGTAATAACTAATGCAAATGAGATGATCCTTCGTGTTGCTGCGTGGCCATTTGTTGGGAGGTGCAGGCTGCCTCTCGGGCTGGGGACAGCCAGAGCTCAAGAACTGAGGCACATCCCAGGCCACAACCAGTCAGCGTCACTGAGAGCTAATCAGAAAATAAGGGACAGGGCCAGGGCCCATGCTGGCTGGCCTTGGGCGGCACAGGGGCTCACAGTCCCACTTCTTTTGCTTCAGTGTGGCCAGGTCTGCTGACCTGAATGTCCAGCCCTGCGTAAAGCAGCTGCTTAAAATAACCAGTATCATTCTAGAAACACCGAAATGAGAAACCTTGAGAAACGAAGCTCTGTATAGTCTCGTGTGCTGGCGTGCTGTTTATTCTGGAAAGGAGGGACCTAATTGAAGTTTTCTGTGTGCTTATCTGAGCATTTACCAAGTGAAGCTGCATATTGACTTATTATGTGATTCCTCTGAACTGTTCACAGTGCTCTTCATTAACACAAAGGGGCAATGATTGGTGCAGTCTGAGCTGCCTTGTGGAGAGCTTTAATTTTCTCAGAGATATCTCACAAGCAATTCAAGAATTACGCAATATATAAAAGGATTTAATTCTCATTTTACCTTTTTGAGCTATTGGCCTAGGGTATATTGAGAATATTTTTTCCTTTGTATGCTAAGACAGATTCAATCACCCACTAGGATTAGTATTTTCAGTGAGTAGCCAGCAATATGATAAAGTTACCACATTTTGGTCACTTGCAATGTGCCTGGAGCTTTGCGTGCCTTATTAATAATCTATTATGACAATTTTGCAATATAAATATTATTACCATCACACAATCCCAGTTTTTTGGATTTTGAAACCAGGCACATAGTAGTTAAGTGACACACTCAAAGGTGCAGGATAGGTAAGTGCCAGAGAAGCCCTGGGATTCTGGCCAAGACCTGCCTGGCTCCAAATCCCACACTGTTTCCCCTATAGAGCATTTTCCCTCAACCCTCAACTCTTCCACTTTCAGTTAAGAAGGGGCTTTTATTTATTCATTCATTCATTCAAACATTTAGTTTGCACATTCAGTGCACCAGGCCCTACACAGGTTGAAGAAGAATAAACAAAATATGGTCCCTGCCCTTAGAGAAATCACATTATTTTTTTCTACGTATGATTTAATCAACAACAATAAAATATCTATATTCTTTGAATAGTCATCAGTTATATCATCTAATAATATGTATTAATACTCTATGTTATTTAAGAGACTTTAGCTGACTCCTTTCAAAAACAGAAGAAAATATACTTACAGACATCCTACTTTGGAAGTTTTTCTTTGGGTTTTTGCGGACTGATGACTACACTGCCTCCCATTTTACTTGGTTCAGCTGCAAGGATGGATGCAAGGAGCTCCTGAAAAGCAAATATTTGGGAAAGATCCTGAGAAAGCTGTTAAATTACTGAATCACTCCTGTACCATCACAAAGAATTTAACAGTAGTTGAAATAAGCAATAAGTATGATTTAAAAATATAACTTCTAGTGTCAACTCATTAATTCAAGCTGACTGTTATAGAATGTCACTCTGTCCATTAACAAATGGCCTCTTGTTGCAGTGTGACCTAGGTAATAACAGAGACACTGAATATATTAACATCTCAGACAACCTTTTACGGGCTAGATAATTTTTGAAAGGTAATTACTATTTGATTAGTAGATGCTGGGAGAGGATTGAGCATCTTGAACAAGAAAAGCAATTTCCTAGGAAGTAAATTTCCTACTGAAACTACAAAAGCCTAATGGTGATATTCACCTACAGTTTCAGATGCTTGGGAGCAGTCTCTTGCCAGCAGTGGGTCAAGGCGACAAGGCTGGGTGGGGAGGGAAGCAGGGAAAGACGGGCTTGTCCACCCCTGCAGCTCAGTGAAGGGGTTGGTGATGTGGGAAGTGGGTGCCACTCTTAGCGGATTGGAGACACAGGTTCTCTGAGTCCAGATTCTGTAGGAAGTGCGAGTATCAAAAGTGTATCTGGCTGTGAAGTGCAGACCACATGCCTGGTGACTGCCTGTAAGATAGCACCAAGAGCCAGGAACTGTCTGATGGGGAAGTTGTTGGAAGAGTATGATGCAATCCCTTCACCAAATCATAACTTACGGGGTCATCATTTAGCCTGTGATAGTCAAATCAAACAAAAGACCATATCTGCCATTTTGAAAATCCATCAAGTAATTTCCAAAATGATCGCATGACTCATTTGTACATTTTACATTGCTTCATAAGCCACTGCGTGCTATATTGTTTAGTTGGAGAAGAGAATTTGTTAAATATTTGGTTCATGTTCTAATTAATATTAACATACTGATCGTTAAGTATGCTTAAGCATTTTGAGTATCGCCCACGAAAAGGTCCCAGACTGGAGCTATCAAATGTTCCGTGGCTATCTCTGCTTTAAAGGGAGGCACATTTCTAAATGAGGTGTCCTGAGAGCCAGTCAGAATACTACTGCCAACCACAGGAACGCAGCCTTCTAGAACTGTGCAGAGTGATGTGTCTGAGCTGTGCACCCACTAAGGACACAATGCTTCTAACGCTGACAACATCGTTATTAGAGCGAATCGGCAGCACTTACTCCTGTGGGCCCCGTTTGAAAGCTCTTGGATGGGTGGGCAAACAATCCGCACTTCTTAGACAAATAAGATGGAACATTTTCCAAAAAGAACTTTAGAGGAATAAAGTAAATCAAACCTCTGACCAAAGCAATCTGTGTGGGTGGAAAATTAATGAACCAAACAAAAATATGTAAGGATTCTTTCCTAAGATTACATGGTATATATTTAAGACTAAGCCCTTTTATTCAGAATTTGCTGGAATGCTAGTAACTATTTAAATCTTTCCCCATTAAGGTGATTTTCGCAATCCTTTAACACTTTGAAGTAATCACCATAGAACTGGAACACCTTCTTGAAATGTACTGTCAGTGGTGACTATTTTTCTAAAATAAATCTTTAAAGCAGCTTTTGTAACTCAAAACCTCTGGGCAGTGATTTGCACTTAGAAAGCCATCTCCAGCCTGTAAATAAGAGAAGTGTGTGTTCTGCATTTACCTCGCAGAGCTGCACAAACAGACATGAGTTAAGGGCATGTACTTTACTGTGGTTGACAATTTTATTTTATTTATATTATGTTATCTTTTGTGGCTGATAATTTTCATTACATCCTTCAACATGTCATTAAGCTCGGGTGATATTTTCAGCTAGCCGGCATCTCAATGGTTGACACAGTGTGTAGATTCACACTGAGAAGGGACTGCTTTGACGAGAGTGGTGAAACTCTGCAGAAAGCCAGTCACGACGGCCACTCCATCTGTCCTCTACTGACGCAGAGCAAGTGGTCATACTTTCCTGATATAGAATCATTCAAAGACTTGAATAGTTCTGGAGCTGTGAGTGGGTTGGCAACAAAAGAACACATAACGCATCCTCCTGAAAAATACATCACACAAAAACATGGTTGCCTTCTCGTCAACATCAGTAGACTGGTCAGCTTGGATTGCCAACCATGGTGACTCATTAATCTTCTCAAACAATTCATGCCTCAGTATCTCCTGCTGTTTCATTAATCCACACAGTTATGGTACTAGCTGAAACAGGAATATGTGCGGACTTTGGAACTGCAGCCTCTCCTAAAAGTTCACGACAAGCACCCTGAGAAGGAGGCGGAGTCACTTCTGCACCAACAGTAAAGGCCTCCCAGCGTTAGCAATGTCACCAAGAGTGATGGGCTTAGTGCGGACACACTGGGTGAAGTGGTGACCTTCATAGTTGCTTCTGTTCTTCATGCTCACATTTGTATCTTTTGAAAAACTCCAGAGGTTGTCTTTTAATGCAGGTGCTTGGTTTCCAAGAGGGGAAGCAGTTTTGAAGGTTTCACGGCTTCACGGGGTAGCCAGCTGTCACGTATTATACAAAGCAGCCTTGGAGAACGTGAATCACCTGTTACAATGAACCTATCATTCAAGTAGGACTGTTGGGTTTTCTTTTAAATGCAGCTTCATTTCTATTGATAGTCTTAAGATCTTCGGCTGTCCCATCGGTGGGTCTTTCCCCCCTTTTCAAAGAAGCTTTCCAATGAGGATCGTTTTGTTTTGTTTTGTTCATTTTGGTTAGAGTTAGCTGTGAGGTTACCAAAACTGTGACTGAGACAGGCGTGCAGTGCAGGAAGGAGACGCAGATGTAAGTGATAAATAAAATAATGGGCAGGCCACGTGGGAACTAAAACGCATGTTGGATTCTGGCTAAAGCCTGCCAGAGGCGCAGCTGTGCAGTCGAAGCACATCGCCCCTCTTGCTACTATGAAGCCTGCCATGAAATGCAGACTGTCACTTGAGAATAAAAAAAAAATACAAAGAATCAATGAATCGAAGAGATGGTTCTTCAAAAAGAATAACCAAATAGATAAAACCCTTAGCCAATATTACTTTAAAAAAAGGAAAGACAAGACCCATATCGATATAATTAGAAATGAAAAAGGCAAAACTACTACTGAACTAAATCCCCAGCTCCCAGGAGACATTTTCGTAGATAATGACAAACTCATTCTAAACATCATACAGATCTACAAAGGCCCTAGAATATCTAAACTAACATCAAATAAGAATAAAACCAGAAGACTAACCATATCTGTTTTTAATATTCATTTTAAAGATACAGTATTTATAACAAAGTGATACTGTTGTCAAGAAAGATAAATTGAATGGAGAGTTCAGAGACCCACACAAACAGGGAAAACTTACTTTTCATGAAAGCATAATGGCAAATCAATGGCGAAAGAGCCTGGGAAGAATCTGAAAATCTGATGCTGGAACAATTGAACAACTGCTTGTCTATTTGGAAAAACTGACCTTGAATCCCTACCTCACACCATCTGTAACACTTAATGCAAAACAGACCATAAACCTAAATTATAAATATTATTGAAGAAAATACACGTCCTCATTTTCTACAAGTAACCTTGGGTCCAGTTTCACCCTTAAGCGTGCCTGAGTTCATTTTTAGCCATGTGCTTGTGAAAATGCTGTCCCATCCCCCTGCCACACCTGTGAAGGCTTTGTTCAGGGTCCACTCACCCCATCACCCAGGCTGCTATTCACTGTGTTAGCTTCAGAGATCTTCCTTCATCTTTCTAGTAGAGATTTCTCTTTATCTCCTTGTTGATTCAACTGAATTTATACCATTTTTTGTTATATTTTAGTCAGTATGTGTTTGAATAAGGAGGACAAGGGTGGTAGAGTTTGCTTTGTGTTGTTCTTTGTGTTCTTGTCTAAGTACTTCAAGTAAATCGGAATTCTCCACGGGGTAGGAGTCATTCCTCAGACACTTTAACAGTCTTTGACCAATATATTTTGCATAGTTATTTGCATGGTGAATAGTACTGTGAGGGGCTCACCAATATTTGTTGATATGTGTGTGCGTGTATGTGTATGTGTGCATGTGCGTGTGCATGTGTGTATTAGCCAGGCTGATTGGTACTCGAATAAATTGTTTTTTGAATTTGTAAATCAGGAGTTCTCAATATTTTTTTGTGCCCAATTTACCTAAGGTGTATCACCCATTTCAAGCTATAATTGGTTTACCTGGTTGTCATCTGGGGTGAAGTGGTAGATGAGACAGCTTATAAACACATGTATCAGAATCCTGGGTGAGATACGTAGTTTTAAAACAACTTCTCCAACCAAACTCCTGCAATCCTGGATGAAAATCAAAGCCTAAGTCATCCTGGCAACCTTCTGAAAAGCACTCCTCATCTAAGCTAACATTTCCCAGTGTTCATAGTTCATTTTGCATTAGTGCATGTTTGGAATGATCAGGTGTGAACAAACATTAATGCTTTGATTGGCTTCCCCAAAGCCATACAGAAACCAGTTAGAGTGAGACCAAAAATACAGGCCATCTGACTTCCATTTTCTTAATTCCATTTAATGCACAAGCTCTTGGTCACCATACTACATTTTCTGGGTATCCAGCTGCAGGCATGCATTGCAAACTGGCCCTACAGAAATTAATCAGCTAACGTTTTGATACTAATGACTTGGAAGATTCCGCTATCTTTCAGACACGGAATTTTAGCAGATGTGTTAATATTTCAGAGAATGTTTTCCTAATACAATCCTTTTCTTACAAGAAAGGGATTTCCATTGCAAAATGACACTTAAGGTGCTAGGCAGAGCTTCTGAAAGACCTGTTTCCTTCTGCAGCAAATAAACAGCCCAGCAGTTTGTGAACAGGCATTGTGCCATCGAACATATTCGTCTCTTGGCTGTCTTGCTCTGCTTTACTGCATGTTTGCTGGCAGAATTCCCAGCTCGGAATGCCCCACAGCCATCTGTTCTATCTGTGGTGCCCTGCGATGTTCCAGGGGGACGGCAATCTCTCCCAGAGTGCCGCTTAGGTGTTTGGATACTATTAGAGGGAAACATAAAAAAAGAAAATGATGTACTCAAGGCACGTGAGCTCTTTTTGTATTACACTATTTTATTACACTTCACTGTCCTGAGTTTTCAAACTGAGTCTACTGTTTGTTGCAAACATGCACAGATGGAGCGTGGTCGCGTGAGGGTGAGCGGGAAGAACAGATTCCTGCGGCCATCCTGGGCCAGGGAAGGCTCACCAGGGACCTGCAGCCTATCTCTGCACTAGCTGTGCCTACACTTGCAATTTTGAGCAAGTCACTCCTCCTTTTACATTGTAAATGAGTTTTCCAACAAGATTGACGCTACAAAAATACACTTTAAACATCTGAAATCAAATTTAAAACATAAATGATTGAGAAAAGTGTATTTGTAATTTGAACAGGTTAATATCTCTGACAAAGAACTACAAATTGGTGAAAATAGAATACCAAGAAACTGTAAAAATAGGCACAGAATATGAGCAGGTTTCATGGAATACATAAAGCGAATGACCAACAAAGAAGTGACAACACGCTTTAAAGATGTCAGAAAAACTAAAAATCAAAACAATATTGGGAGATCACTTTTGTGGAGCTGACTAGCAAATGTGAGCAAAATAGATGATTAATCTACCATGCTGGTGAATTACAGAGACACTCTCAGACTTTGTGGTGGCGATGCGAATGGATAGACATGATTAGGATACCACCCGACAATGCCCCAATAAGGACGCTTACCTTAAAAAAAAGAAGCAACATTACTTAAAGATACATGTAATGCAGATTTTTATTGCAGGGTGAAAAAACACAAAGTCAGAAATAGTCTCCACTAATAGGGAAATGGTTGGATAATTATCCTATATGATTGGTTGTCAACCAGGTGCACTTTATCCCCTGACGGCCTTTTGGCAACCTCTGGAGACATGTTTGATTGTCACAACTGGAGGCTGGGTGCTACTGGCATCTTACAAACAGGACCTTCCCCCTGCAAAAAAACCCACAAAGGATGCACTGCACCAAACACCGATAATGCTGAAGTTGAGAAACCCATATATATCGGAAAGCGAATCCCTGAGAAAACCTTTAAGAGAAAAATACAGAGTAATTTACAGTATCCTTTTCTTATGATATTCTGGTCTTCATATATTTATTTGAATACGGAGGAAAGTATGGAAGTATTCAGGCCAAACTGATAAAACTGCTTACCTTGAGATGGACTAGGGAATGCCCCTACTCCCTAACACACACACACACATACACACACACACACACACACACACACACACTCCCTCTCTCTCTCTCTCTCTCTCTCTCCTCCTATTGGCTGAATGAGAAGCATTTAAGGCACATCTGAAAAACCCATATTTCCAGGCCACATTCCAGAGCTTGTGGATCAAACACATCGATCTGATCATTTTAGGAGCTTTTCAGCTCCACCCATCCCCTCTGCATCTGCTCCCAAGTATCTTTTGTTAAAGAGGAAACTGCCTCTAACTTGAGCCCTTACAAAGCATCTCAGACCTCTCTCTACTACTTTATTTATACAACAAAGTACTGTTTGGAAAAATGTTCCCTGAAAGCTGAAAACAGTGCTTATGGAGGTCACTTGAAAGAATCAGCTGAAAAGATAAAAGTTATCTTTTCAAAGCGGGAAAGAATTTTATCTTACATTTAGTAATTATTCCTGGAATAGAAGCTCATATGTGCAAGTATTAGGTATCATTGCGAATCAGCCTTTTAAAAATTACTCTTAAAATATAATCAGTGGTTACATTTTGGAACTACGAATATATGCTTACAGGGCAGAAAACACCAGTCCAAATGTCCTAATCTTGTGCAAATTGGCACTGGTGCTTGGGAAGTAAAATTTCCACTGACAGCATGACATATACAGATGTTTTGCAAATTGCTGTATGAATCTCAATAACTTAGACATCAAGATGATCCGCATTGGAAAACTGTTACTGATTCAAAATATGATGATGAAGATCCTGACATAACAAAAGCACATAAAATGATCTCAAGAAATAGGGTGGCATAAAATATTTCTAAATTAATTTGTTATTTTATAAGTGACTTTAAATATGTATGTACAATCAAAACAATAACCTAATCATCAGTAAAAACAACAAAAAGCTTACAAGGGGGTTTTTAAGTGCAGACAGATCTGAGGATGATCAGATCAGACAGGTTTCCAGTAACTACACGTGATATTGCACACAGTACAGAAGGTTGGTCACTGTGGGTATTTATGGCCCTGGGTTGGCCAATGACTTCATGCCTTTGTTTTTTGTAGGATCATAGATTTCCTAGAAAAAAAATTATGTTGTAGTTGGTGAGAGAGGAAGAGAGAGACAGAGGAACTCATATGGAATTGTCCCAACAGGTAATATGGTGACGAGCACTCTTAAATGCTAAGCAGCTTTGCTGTAATATAGAAGATGGCACAGGTAGGGTGGACACAGGACAGTGAGTGCGGGCAAGAGGCTCGACCTGCTGACTCCGAAGTGTGCTCGGTTCTTTTGTTCTAGCACCCATCGCTCACAGGGAGGCAGGTATGTGGGAAGGTGCTATTCGAAGGCCAGGAGGGCATCTCTTCATGCACAGGCATGCTGAGAAGAGCAAGTCATCCTTCAGGGCACAGAGGGATGCTATGCGTTAATGCAGCGGTCAAGCACTAGGCACCAGGAAGCAAGTGGGGGCAGAAGAAAGCCATCTTCCTGGGCTTCCAACTCACAGCCTGGCCTTGCCTAGCTGCAAAAAGGCAGTGGAGAAATCAGTTTGACCTTCCTCCCTGCCCTGTCCAATGGGATTATTAACATCTGCCTGAAGACTGAGGACTAGAGAGGGTCCAAGAACAATTTAGGAAGACACAACAGGACAGTAATAATTTCGATGATCTTGGTGAAGTTATTCATTTTGATTTTAAGAACAAGATGGAATAACTTTTGCTCACCTACAGGATCTTAATTTAATGAAAGGCCAGTTAAAAATTTTCCTTGTGATTCAATATCCCAGGTACTTTTGAGTTATGCAATGACGAAACTAAAAACTTTTCTGTAATTAATGGGATGAAGTGAAATACAGAGAAGTTTCAAATGAATTATTAGCAAAAATGTTCTTTCAGTTAATAAATTATTTCCAGGAAAGGAATAAAAAAGATGTTACTAGATAAATAAATACTTAAAGCATCTTCAGACCTGCCCTTATCACTTTTAATCGCATATTCTTAAATTAAGTTCAGTTCCCCAAATACTGCATTAATTAGGTCTTACTACATGTGAGACGCAATGCTGAGTACTGGGAATAGTGAGATAAATGTGAAACAGGACAAAGATGGAATGTTAGAGTTGCCACAAAGGCAGCTGAAGGGATTGATAAAAATTGATCTACACTGTGGTAATTGAATAGGAACATGATGCTATTAACAACAGAATGCAGTTTGTTTCTAGACTGAACATTCATTTGTTACAACCAAACAATTGTTCTTTCAGTATTTGGAAATGTTGCATTAAACTCCTCTAATTCACATATTCAAGTTTTATAAAATAGAACAAATCACATCATTAATTGAGTATTGATGGTCAGTACATTCAAGAATTCAAGAGTTTAATATAACTTGCATTGGTGTTTATTAGGGTAAATAAAGCTCCCCAACAAAGAAACCCAATTAATCTTTATGTTAAACTCATAAAGAATATTGCTGCCTAATCCTTTTTTGGGCAGATGCCCAATGAATGACCTTGAGCTTTAACCAAGTGTTAAACAAAAACAATTTCTGAAATAGATAAATTTCATATATCTGCTCATGTTTTAATTAGCTGCTGAGCAAATTAACTCTAAATTTTAGTGACCTGATATGATTCTACTTCCTGCTCACTTACCTTCCAATGTTAGTATTCCTGATGTTGCCTTCAACATGGTCATTTGGAGGCTGGATTCCTTCCTTCCGGCCCTCATCTAGGCTCTCAGTCTTAGGTGTCGAGGAGATGACATAGACAGGCAGAGGGTGCAGACAGCACACCTCCTGTCTTAGCCCGCCTCGGCCCAGACGAGACACTCTGTGCTCCTCTGGGAAGAAGCAGTTACCTGGCCTCACCGAGTTGCAAGGCAGGCTGGGAAATGCCCTCCAGTCCTATCCCCAGAAGAAAGAGGAATGGGTTTGGTTACAGCAAACTCCACCCTTAGGTCTTCCCACAAAGAGAACACATCACTTCCTCTGCAAGGGAGACAGTCCAGAGTCCCTTCAGTTACCCATCCCAGTGCCAAGCACAGGATCTTCGCATGAGGACACGGCCTCGTCTGCATATGGCTCCTGGTGACTGGGTGATCTGTGAGCTAAGAAGCCAGGTTTCCAGCTGCTGCACGTGCCACTCTCAGCATACAGTTTCAGAGCAGGGACGGAAGTGAAGATGGAACACATACAAATGATGAAACCCTTTAGAGGCTGGTGAGATTCCTCGTGAGTGACGTGGGGGGATTCCTTTGACCTGGCGCAGATTAGTCACAGTTTCTGGCTCTTCTCTTCAGGATCTTCTCTATCACTTTCCACAGCCGCATCCAAAACAGGCAGAGGCCTGTGGCCCTCTAGAAAGCCATACATTCCACTCGGAGGCGACGCGAGCTAGGGATTTGGAGGGTGTTTTTAAGCTTAATAGTAACCTGAGTTTATGGGGGTTATTTTTGTCAGCACAGTTCCCACAAAACTTTAATATACTTCTGATTGTTCTATGCCACCGAGTGGTAGCCTTGCTAACTAGAACACTGTCAGAGACTTAGTTTAAGAACGTGGCCCGTGTGTTTTTGGGCTTTACAGTCCATCGCTCAAAACTTAGAGTCATTGCACTCCTGTAGCCCTCAAAGAATGTGCAAGTCTACCGAATTCGTTGTTCATGGCAACATTTCTTAAAATCCCTTTGCCTCATTGTACTGTTTTACACTTCCTTATCCTTCCCTCCCAACCAATAGTCTCTGAATTCCCCCACTTCTACCACCTTCTTCTTTTCTTCCTCCCTCCCTCTTTAGTTTTTTTTCTGTCTCATTCATGCACACAAGACACAAGTCTCTCATCGCAGCTTCTCGATTTTCTCTCCAAATAACCTAATGCATGTAACAAGGCCCAGATACACGGCTGCAGTGGGAACACACTGAAGGTGGAAAAAGAGGAGAATGATACTCCTGTAAGTATACATAATTTATCTTCATTGCATGTGTATGTTTATTATCTCAACAGATTACAAACTTCATTGTATAATAAATGTATAATTCATCTTCATTGTACTTGCCTGTTTATTTTCTTTCTTCGCTGACAATTTTCCTGAAGGAACATACTCAAATTTACTCAATGAAATGCTCAAGCTATTTCTTCATCATTCTTTCTTTTTTCTATCACCTTTATGCAAGAAAGGTGTATATTTTTTGCTCTATTTCTCACACTCTATTTACCTCTCAATCTATCACAGCCTGGTTTCTGCCTTACAGGTCTATCAAAATTCTTTTAAGATCAACAAATTAACAGCAAATTGCTGTAAACAGTCATATCTCCAGAACACAGAGTACCTCGATAGGGCCTCCTGGAAACTGTGGTTTTCAGGTCCCTATTTCTACTTCTTCCTGTGAATGGTCCAGCCGTTTTCTATGAACATTCATCTCTGTCCTCACCTCCCACCCTCGACCACAGTCTTCTCCGCTGAAGGAAATCCGGAGAAGAGAGAAGCCCACAGGAGGCAGGTAAGCACGTGATTAAACACTGTCTGCTAATACCACACTCACAATCATCTGCAATAGGATGAGAAGTCCAGAAAGGCCTCCACAGTGATCAACATTTTTCTGTTTCAAGTTCAATTTTTCATCAATACAGTGCTACGTAAATAACCGCTATAGTTTTATTGCTCCAGTTTATGCGTGAAGCATAATCAGTATTCAGGGCACCAGCCCTCGGGGTGTAAAACCTCGTAGGGCTCCTGGGCACCCGGACTCTCCTTCGAGTTACGACTCGGTTCTTGTGCAGCCCTGTCGGCAGCTTTCTTCTGTGCTCTTCTCTGAGTCTCCTCCTCCTTGACTTTGGCTTCAATTAATTACATTATTAAAAAAGCAAAATCCAGAAAAGTTCTGCTGAAAAGCCAACTACTGGCCTGAAAAATGGTAGAGTCTATGATTTATATGTTGTGAAATCTGGGTTTCAAAAAGCAAATATCTCAGCCTTGTATTAAACATATTACTTAATTCATGCCATTCCAGGCACTGCCTCAAAAACATTCTGATTTTGCTATTTTTCCTCTTGGGAGCCCTTTCAGAGTCATCTCATTACCAAGTCTGCAGAGCCTGGACATTTTGAGATTAGAAAGGAATCAAAATTTTTTATTAGTACATTTTTCCCATTCCCCTCCTGTGATTATGATTGCATTTACCCTTCAGGAGAGAGGTATGTTCATTCCTGCCTGAAGCTGCAGTTTGATGTATGAAGGAAACAGAGAACTCTTCTGTTCTGTTCTTTAATAAAATTTAAGGGTTAAGTTTCAGAGAGCAGTGTCTGCCCTACCGTCTTATACAGGACAAGATTTATGATAATCTGCTAAACGGTTTCAGAATCATTGGATGGCCCAAGAAAAGCTTCTTGGATGAATTTTCAGGAAACGTTCAAAGCCACGCTACAGAGTTGGGCCACCCAGGGGCAGCTGCCTCTTCTACCATCAGAAAGCCAGCTGCAGAACAACCTAGCCACTGCCACAATCAGGACCGCCTAAAATCACGAGGCCACCACACCGTGACCACACGCATGGCAGAGCGATGCCTCCTGCCTCATCTCCCGAAGCCCGCAGGGCCTGTGACCTGGCCCTGGGATCATGAGCCTCCAAAGCGAGCTCGCAGCAAAGCCTGCAAAGCGGCGGACATGCAGTCTCCCCCTCCCTGCCATGTTCCAGTCTTGCTTGAGTGGCTCTGACTGGCAGCCGGATCACACCCAGAAACTCGGCTGCAAAGAAATTTGAGGGAGGATAAGATCTGCTCTTACACATCCCGACAGGATAAGATGGAAATGAATTTCTAAAAGTGAGTGGCTATAGTAAGCTGTTAAATGGTTTCTGTAGTGGTTAAATAATGACGTTTTGGAAGAAACAGTAATTTACACTATGAAGATTAATGAGGAAATGCTAAAGTGCTATTTTTAAAAACTCAATGAGGGAGACTGCAAAAATTAACTCATTATTACTAACAAAGTACCAAGCACTCTGGAATGTCAGCACTGTATCTTGTTAGTTCTCGGATTCCATATTCAGTAGAAAAAGTTAGACAGTGCCAAAAACAAGTTAAGAGCCCAAGATGAGAGTGTTCAGTGAAGCCAGGAAAATAAAGCCAATGCATGTTGCACAGGGTTAATGTCAAGCTTATTTTTTTACGAAGAAATTATAAGGGGTATATTTATAATCAAGTAAAATATAACTCTCTACCTCTCCATAATGAGTGAGAAATTACCATGGGAAGGTGGGTGAATTATGATGATAAACACAGCTGCTTTGACGCTTACTGCAGGTGTGCTTTTTAATAATGCTAATGACATGATCACTTCCGCCTGCTGAATGGGCACGGGGACGCCCTCTACTGGAGCAGAGCAGACAGCAAGCCAGGCCTTCGGGGTTTCTACAACAAAGGAAATCAGGAGAGCACAGTGTTCTTTTCACTCTGATACCAAGTGAACTGGATCCAGGCTGCCATTTACCGAGTGCTGTAGTCCCCATGAAAGGTTTTACTTTGCTTCATTCATTATGTCGTCACAAGAACCTTGGAGGGCCAGTGTTCATCACCAGCTGTACCATGTTTTCATTTTTTAAAATTTTTATTAGTACATATTAGTTATACATATTAATCATATTCATCATGGGGAATTTGTACCTGTACGTGATACACCTTAATTCTTTTTTTCCCATTCCCCTCCCCTCCCTTCAATCGTAATTCTCCACTCCATTTACAAAAGCTTTGTTTCCATTTTTCCTTCCGTTCTCTCTTTTTTCCTTTTCTCTTCCCCTCCCTGCTCCCTTGTTTCCCTTCCCATTTGAACATGGTCTTCCCACTTCCCAGTATCTATCCTCCATTATGATCTTTATGTACCCTTTGGGTTTCTCAAAAAGAGAAACAATGTGATATTTAAACTTGTGTGTCTGATTTATTTCAATTAAAATTATGGTCTTGAGGTGCATCCATTTTCCTACAAATGACTCAAGTTTATCCTTTGTGGAACATTTTCTTTATCCATTCATCTGTCAATGGACATATGGGCTGTTTCCAAGATTTAGCTATTATAAATTGTGCTGCTTTATACTTGGGTATGCACATATCACTGTGGGGTGATGCTTTTAACTCTTTTGGGAAGATACCTAGAAGGGGAATAGCTGTGTCAAATGAACTTCTAGTTTTAGTTGTTTAAGGAATCTCCATACTGATTTCCATAGTGATTGTACCGATTTACACTCCCACCAACGGAGGAGAAGGGTTTCTTTTTCCTCACAGCTTCACCAGCATTTGTTATTGGTTGATTTCTTGAAGATAGCTATTCTTTCTGGAGTAAGATGGAATATCAGTCTTGTTTTAATTTGCATTTCTCAAATGACCAGTGATGCTGAGCGTTTTCTCATATATTTATTTGCTGTTTATACTTCATCTGAGAAGTGGCTATGCATTTCCCATGCCCATTTTTGGATTGGGTTAACTTTTGGGGTCTGATTTTTATTTTTTAGTTCTTTGTATTTTTTAGATGTTATACTTTGAGGAATAGCCGGTAAAATTTCTTCCCCATTCTGTGGGTTGTCTTCACTCTGTTGGTGGTTTCTTTTGCTGTACAAAACTTCTTAATTTGGTGTGATCCCAGTTGTAGATTCTTTGTAATATTTCCTGTGTGATTGGGGTTTTGTTCATAGTGTCTTTGCCTACCCCTATGTCTTCTAAAATTTTACCTATTCTACCTTCCAGCAGATTAAATGTTTCTGTTTTTATATTTAGATATTTGATCCATTTTGATTTTAGTTTACTGCATGGTGACAGATACGGATCTAGGTTCAATTTTCAGCATGCAGAAAGCCAGTTTTCCCAGCACCGTTTATTAAAGAGGCGACAGTCTTTCTTCCAGTGAAGGAGGTTGGCCTGTTTGTCAAAGATGAGGTAATTGAGTGTGTTTGGAGTTGATCCTGCATCTTCTATCCATTTCTACTGATCCCTAGGTCTGTTTGTTTGTTTGTTTGTTTGTTTTTCGTCAGTACCATGCTGGTTTTATCATGTCACCTTGTAGTATAACTTCAAATTGGGGATTATGATGCCTCCTGCCCTGCCCTTGTTGCCCAGAATTGCTTTTACTATTCTAAGTCTCTTCAGGTTGCATATGAATTTTAGGATTGTTTTCTCTAGTTCTCTGAGGTATGCTATTGGTATTTTGATTGGGATTGCACTAAATCTGCGTAACAGTTTTAGACGTATGGCCATCTTCACTATGTTTGGTCTGCCTATCCAAGAACAGGAGACATCTTTCCATTTTTCTGATAGCCTCTTTGATCTCCTTTTTCAGAGTTCTGTAGTTTTCAATGTATAGGTCTTTCACTTCCTATACATTGTAAGGAAGATTATTTCCTAAGTATTTCATTTTCCTAGATGCTATTGTGAACGGTGTGGTTTTCCTAATTTCTCTGTCAGGGAATTTGTTATTTGTGAACAGGAATGCTACTGATTTTTGAATATTGATTTTACATCCTGCTACACTGTCAAATTTGGTTATTAATTCTAGGAGTCTATTGGTGGAGCTTTTGGGATTCTTTATGTAGAGTATCATGTCATCAGCAAATAAAGAAAATTTAACTTCTTTCTTTCCTATCCATATTCCTTTTATTTCTTTCTCTAGTCCAACTGCTCTGGCTAATGTTTCCAGAACTATATTGAACAGGGTTGGTGATAATGGGCTTCCTTGTCTTATTCCTGATTTTCGAGTGAAAGCTTTCAGTTTTTGACCATTCAGTATGGTGTTGGCTGTTGGTTTGTCATAAATGTCTTTTATCAGATTAAGATAAAGACCTTGTATTCTTATTTTATATAGCTTTTTTTTTATCATAAATGGATGTTGGACTTTGTCGAATGAATTTTCTGTATCTGTTGAGTTGATCATGTGGTTTCTGTCCTTGGCTCTATTAATATAGTGTATCACATTTATTGATTTGCATATGTTGAACCATCCCTGCATCCCTGGAATGAATCCTACTTGGTCATAGTGTATAATTTTCTCGATAAGTTGTTGCATTCTGTTTCCCAGGATCTTACTGAGGATTTTTGCGTCTCTGTTCATTAATGAGATTGGCCTGTAGTTTTCTTTATTCGTTGGGTCCTTCTCTGGCTTTGGTATCAGGGTGATGCTTGCTTCCAGGAATGAGTTTGGGAATATTGCTTCCCTTTCAATTTCCTTAAAGAGTTTGAGGAGTAGCGGCATTAGATCTTCTCTAAATTTCTGGTAGAATTCAGCAGTGACACCATCAGGACCTGGCTTCTCTTTCTTGGTAGTTTATAAAAATTATTTCTTCAGTTTCTCTGACTGATATTTAGTTATTTATAAGTTTTTATCATCTTGATTCAGCTTCGGTAATTCACATGTATGTAGGAATCTGCCCTTTTCTTCTGTGTTTTCCATCTTCTTAGAGCACAGGTTCTTGAAGTAGGTATTGATTGTCTTCTGGATTTCTGCAGGATCTGTTGTGATTTCACCCTTTTCATTCCTAATTGCATGGATTTGAGTCTTTTCTTTCCTTTTTTTGATAAGGTTGGTTAAGGTTTTGTCAATTCTATTTAATCTTTCAAAGGACTAACTCTTCAATTCATCAATTCTTTGTATTGTTTTCTTAGTCTCAGTTGCACTAATTTCTGCTTGGATCTTTATAATTTCCTCCCTCATATGTGCTTTGGGTTTAACTTGCTCTTCTTTTTCTAGGCACCTGAGATCCAACGTCATTTGAGCTCAATAACGTCAGAATTTTCTGATGTCAGAATTCACTACTATAAATTTCTGTTTTTGTGATGTCAGAATTCACTACTATACATTTCCCTCAAAGGGCTGCTTTCATTGCATCCCATTAGTTCTGGTATACCATATGGGCATTATTATTCAATTGTAGATACTGTCTAATTTCTTCTTTAATTTCATCTGTGACCCATTGGTTGTTTGGGAGGGTGTTTTTAAATTTTTGTTCATTTATGTAGTTTTTGTGGTTTCTTTTGCCATTGATTTCCAGTTTCGTTGGCCAGTGATCTGATAATATGCTTGGGATAATTTAAATTACTTTGCATTTCCTTAAGCTTATTCTATGACCTAGTGTGTGGTCTATTTTGGAGAAAGTCTCATGTGTTGCTGAGAAGAATGTTTATTTTGCTGTTGTGGGGTGGACCACTCTGTATATATCTACTTAGTCCTTTTGTTCAAAGGTTTGGCTCTGTTCTGATATTTCTTTGTTGATTTTTTTTTGTCTAGTTGATCTGTCTATTTGTGACAATTGAATATTGAGGTCAATGATTAAAAGTGTACTTGCGCTTATCTGATTTTTCACATCGATTAGTGTTTCATATAGTTGTGTGCACTGGTATTTGGTGCATATATATTTATGATTACTATCTCTTTCTCTTGGATTGTTCCTTTAACAAGTGTGTAGTGACCTTCTTTATCTCTTCTGATGAGTCTTGGCTTGAAATCCACTTTGTCTGCAAACAGAATAGCTACCCCTGCTTTTTTTCCAGCTTCTTATCACGTGGAATATTGTTTTCCATCCTTTAACTTTCAGTCTTATGAATTTCTTTTCGAGTTAAACATGTTTCTTGGATGCAGCATATTGTTGGATCTTGTTTCTTGATCTATTTTGCCAATCTGCTCTTTTTGATTGGTGAGTTGAGGCCAATCATATTGACGGTTATAACTGATGTGCACTGACCTATTTTTTAATATAGATTTTTATTAAAATTTATCCAAAATTAAACAAACTTACAGGCCATTCCACAAGCTTACAGACCACAATACATTGTGCTTTTTGCTTATGACAATAAGCAATGTAAACAGCCACATAGATACAGCATTAAGTCACAACTACATAAAGTTACTGTAGTACCCAGTGTACGTGTCACTGTTTTAAATTTGGGTTATTAGGCTCTTGTTTTTAAGATAGCATTATTCCTCTGGATTCCCATTCCCTTCCCCCTTCGCCCTCTTCTTGTTCCCTTGGACCCTTTGCTGATTAGCTTATATCTAACCCTTTGCCTTTCTGTATCCATCGTTTACCCTTTTCTTTTGTTTGTATTTTGCCTCACTAAATGAGGGATACCATACGGTATCCAAGCTTGCAAGTCTGGTTTATTTCACTCAACATTATATCTTCCAGGTCCATCCATTTTCCTATAAATGACTCTAGTTTGTCATTCTTTATAGCTGAATAGTATTCCATTATGTATAGACACCACATTTTGTTTATCCAGTTATCTATTGACGGGTATACAGGCTACTTCCAGAATTTAGCTATTAAAAATTGCGCTGCTATAAACATTGTTGTGCAAGTATCTCTGTAGTATGATATATTTAGCTCTTCAGGGACGATACCAAGCAGGGGAATGGCTGGGTTGTATGGCATTTCTACTTTAAGGCTTTTGAGAAATCTCCTGTATTAGTCAGTATTCTCTAGAGAAACAGATACAATGGTAGATATATGAATATGTGAGAGCTTACGAATTGGCTTCCTTGGGCTTCCTACAAGTCAGACGTGGAAGCTTGCGGAGGGTCTGTCTGCGCACTGGAGATCTGGAGGACCCAGCTGAAGATCTGGAGGGCTGAAGGATCCAGGGGAAGGTCTGAAGTTCCAAGGATCCAAGTGAAGGTCTGGAGCTCCTCCAAAGGAACTGAAGCCAATCCAAAGAAACCGGGTGGGATATATCCCTCTTCATTTCCCCTTTATAGCAGCTAGAGAATGGGCTGCCCAGGGTGGATCTTCTACACTCTAGGGTGTAGAATTGCTAAGCCAATTTAGTTAAGCTTCTCTTACAAGTTGACACAATCAATCAACCATCACATCCCATACTGATTTCCATAATGGTTATATTAGTTTGCATTCCCACCAAGAGTAGGAGGGTTCCCTTTTCACCACAGCTGTACCAGCAATTGTTATTGTTCGTTTTCCTAATGATTGACATTCTTTCTGGGGTAAGGTGGAATCTTAAAGTTGTTTTAATTTGTATTTCTCTAATAGCCACAGATGTTAAACATTTTTTCATGTATTTGTTGGCCATTTGTATTTTTTCCACCATGAAGTATCTGTTCATGGCTCTGGCCCATTTCTTGAGTGGGTCATTGATTTTAGGTAGTTTAATTTTTTTGAGTTCTTTGTATATTCTAGATATTAGTCTTCTGTCTGCGGAGTAGCTAGCAGAAAACCCCTTCCCATTTTGTGGGTTTTCTCTTCACCCTACTAATTGACTCTTTTGCTGCACAGTCTAATGTAGTCCCATTTGCTGATTCTTGTTATTTCCTGCGTGACTGAGGTTCTGTTTAGGAAGTCCTTTCCTACTCCTATGTCTTCAAGTGTTTTAACCTATTTTGTCTTCCAGAAGGTTTAATGTTTCTGTCTTAATGTTTAGATCTTTGATCCACTTTGATTTTAAGTTAGTGTATGGTGAGAGATATGGGTCCAGTTTCATTCTTCTACAAACTGACAACCAGTTTTCCCAACACCATTTCTTGAATAGGCTATCTTTCCTCCAACATATGCTTTTGGATCCTTTTTGACCTATTCTTGTCATATTAGTTTCCTGTTGTTGGTTCCCTTTCTTGTCCTTCTGTTTAATTCCTTGCTTTGCCTGGTGGATTCATTCTATTGGAATAGCCATGAAAATAAAGGATGTTTGAGGAATTGGCAAAGTGCAATGCTACACTGCCATTTCTAAGTACTCAAAGTTTACACGTCAAACCAAGATTCTCTTTCAAGAATAATCCGCTCTGACATCTTGTGCAATGCACTGACTAGAGGATTCATTCTATTGGGCTTCTTGGAATTTTCTTTTTCTATAATATCCTTCAGAACTTTTGGGAGTCCTGGCTTGGTTATCATGAAGTTTTTCAGGTATTCTGTATCATGGAATTATCTAATTTCTACATCAGTTTTGTTTTGCTTTACTTTATTTTTTGTTGTTTCTTTTTATTTTCTCCATTAATTTTGAAAGATAATTTGGCAGGGTACATCAATCTGGGTTGGAGGTTTTTTTGGGGGGGCTTGAAATACTTCACTCCTTGCTCTCCTTGATTTAAGGGTCTCTGTTGAGAAGTCTGCTCTGATTCTGATGGGCTTTCCTTTATAGGTGATTTGTTTCTTTTCTCTACCAGTCTTTAATATTCTCTTCTCTTGAATTTCTGGAATCTTGAGTATTATATGCTTTGGTGTAGTTTTTTTTTTTTCCTGATCATAACTATTTGGCGTTCTATATGCCTCATCTATTTGCATCTGAAGTTCTTTTTCCACTTGGAAACTTTCTACTTGGAAAGTTTTCTGCTATTACTTCTGTAAGCCATTTTTAAATGCCCTTTGTGCTATCTTCTGATTCATCATTCATTCCAATTAATCTTATATTAGTTTTCTTTGCCTTGTCTAGCAGCTGTTGGATTGATTTTTCATGGTCCCTTCCTATTTTGAGAGGTCTTTCATTTGACAATCACCAACCACAACCCCTGTCTTCTAGATTTGATATTCTATCTTCACATTGGTTGAGTCCATTGTATATACTTTCTTTCAGTAGAATTTTTAATCTTCTAGATTTCTATTTGAATCTGTATTCTGGACTCTGGTTCTTTTCTACATTGGGCTTCATGGTTTCCATGTCTTTCATAGTGCTTCTTTTTTAAAATCTGAATCTACTCTGGATTCACTAATCATTTCCTCCATTATGGTCATCATCTCCTTAATAATCTGTGTTTTGTTTTTGTCAAGAGACTTAGGAGTCTATTTTGTTACTTCTGCTGCCACCATTTTATGAAATTCAGCTGAGAGATTTTTTATTTCTTCCGCCTGAATGCCCCCTTGATTTGTCTTGGTTGAGTTGGGGCTCATGGGTTGAATCTTGCTTTGTATTTTCTCATTTTATGTATTTTGTTTTTGTTTTTGTTTTCTATGTTGAGGCTTGAAAACCTTTTATAGTCTCTTTAGGGTATGACTACTTTTACAAATGTCTTCTAGGCATAGCTGGCTTTTGGCTTTTGAATCTCTCCCCAGATCCTGCCTCCTAAATTTATTAGGGATGAAAGGTTGCTGGCTGTTTGGCCTAGCACCCAGTTCTTTAGTGCTGGACTGTGGTATTGTTTATAATTCCCAGACAATTAGGTGTTGGTATACAAGGAACATATGCTACATTTTTTTCCTTTGGAGTTTTATTTATTTTGCCATTAAAACAATTGAGACGTTTCACTGGTATTGAGTAAGCAGGAATCCTCCACCTGCTGACATTCAAAAGTGCCACTTAGCATTCATCTTTGTCATAGTCTGAGCCTGTATACCCAAAATATGCCTTATGTATATACAAAAAAATGGGGGGAAGTGGACTTTAGTATTTATTACAATTTTCAGAATATAACTATTGTATAAACGAAGCAAAGGCTACACTTTGTTTTGCCCAGAGCCCTACCAAAAATTATTTTCTATTTCAGAAACTCACATTAACCATGTGATATTGCTCGTAACATTTCCATATGCGATAATTCTCCACATATATGCAAGTACCTGGTGACATCACCATCTCCTAATGGAGCTGTGCTTGCTTACTTACATATCTGAGTAAACATTATTTTACTATAAATTACTTTCCTTTTATCTCTCCTTTCTATTATATATAGGACATTGAATTTTTTTTAATTTACACTCCCACTGGCAATGCAGAAGGGTTCCTTTTCCCCCACAACCTCAGCAACATTTGTTTTCAGTTGATTTCTTGATGATAGCTATTCTTGCTGGAGTGAGATGGACTCTCAGACTTGTTTTAATTTGAATTTCTTGAATGACCAGTGATTTTTTTATATATTTATTTGCTGTTTGTACTTCTTCATCTGAAAAGTGCCTATTCATTTCAGATGGCCATTTTTGGATTGGGTCTTTAAATTTGAGGGTCTGATTTTTTTGAGTTCTTTACATATTCTAGATATCAGTCCTTTGGTAAACTTTTTCTCATTTTATGGGTTGTCTCTGAACTCTGTTGGTTGATTGTTTTGCTGTGCAAAAGGGTTTTAATTCAGATGTGATCCCAGTTGTTGGTTCTTTGTAATATTTCCTGTGTGATTAACATTTTTTTATTCACATGGAGATTCCTCAAAGAACCAAAACTAGAGGTTCCTTTTGACCCAGCTAGAATAGGTATCTTCCTAAAAGAGTTAAAGGGATCGTGCCATAGTGGTACATGCATACCCAAATTTATAGACCACAATTTATAATAGCTAAATCTTGAAAACGACCCATATGCCCATCAACAGATGGATAAAGAAAATGTAGTACTTATATACAGTGAAGTACAATACTACTCTGCCATAAAGAAGGATAAAATTGAGACATTTTTAGGTAAATGGATGCACCTCAGGACCATAATTTTAAGTGAAATAAATCAGACACACAAGTTTAAATATCACACTGTCTCTCTTGTGTGAGCAACCCAAGGGGTAAATAAGGAGCAAAATGGAGAATAGATGTTGGGAAGTAGGGAGAACTTGTCAAATGGAAAGGAGAACAAAGGAGGTGGGAAAGGGAAGGGAAAGAAGGGAAAGGGACTAAAAAAGGGAATGGGAATAAAAATGGAAACAAAGCATTTGTAAATGGGTAGGGAAGAAGGGTTGAATGGAGGGGAGGGGAGTGAGAAAAAAAGAAGAAGTAAGATATATCATGTACATGTACAAATTCCCTATGATGAATGAGATCATTACGTATGGCAAACATATACTAATAAAAATGAGTTAGATTAAATTACAAAAAAACAAGGTAGTCAGCAATATCTAAGACATTGATCTTAGAATAATAAAGGAATATTAAAATGCTTGCTATGATAATATTGGATCAATCTGATAACCAATCAATTGTGGACTGATTGGTTGGATCCGATAAAGCTGGGAAGTAGTGTGTTAGGCATTGCAGCCTGATCTTTAAAAGCAGGGAGTTCAGAGTTAAATAGGCCTGAGCTCAAAGCTACTCTAGAATACAACCTCTGGCCTTAGTTCCCTTATCTGCAGAATGAGGGGACCCACATTATAACTAATACAACACCTACATTAGTTATATTAGTTCTCTGTGGGTTAAATGAAATAGCTGGATGTTTAAGTTGATGAGCAACAGACAAGTTATGGCTCCTATTTCAAAATTATTATTACAAATAAAGTGTGTAGAATGCAGTGCCCCAGAATCTTAGCAATCTCACTCGGTCGTGGGTAGCTTCTCTTTTCTTCCATTTTCCTTAGGCAGGGGGATCTACCTCTTCACATTCTAGCTAAGCCATGTCAAATCAGCTGTGGGAAGCAACAGTTTGGGCGTATATATAGAACCCCCGGATTGCTTTGCCAGTATCTTTCTGCCTCCTTTTTCCTTTTGAAAACAGTCATTTTATCTGAGCACACTACCATCTAACAATGTGCAGTCCACCCACACAGTTTGCCATCTCAGAGGGTGTGAAAGTGGCTGTACTGTTACCTGCCTGCAAAAGCTTGCTGTGTAGGCTGCAAATGGCTTGCTCCTCCATAGCTTTTGGGTCAGTATAACAAGGTTATGATGAGTCTCTTGGTAAAATAAGTTTCAGGAGATTAGCAGGCTACACTAAGTTGCGCAGTTCTCTTTACACCCCTTTTCTGCCTAAGTTGTTTCTTAGAGTAGCTGCTAATTGCACAGAGACATTTCTAACTCCTTCCTACGCTTGATGCATGCAGACTCGAGAAAAGAGACAGGCTCTTTTTCCCTCCCTGGTCACCTAAGATGCCAAAGACAACACAAAATCCACTGAAGCTAAAGTTTCTAAGTTTCTACCTAATATTAGTGTTGGGAAGACTCTAAAGTAATTTCAATATCACATCAGAAATTGAAAGCTGAAATTGATCTCTCATCTTGACTTTTTTCATTTCTTATTTCTTTATCCTCAAAAGTTGAGCCAGAAAATTAAAGGGTTAAAAATAGAAAGAGGGAAGAGGAAGAGGATTTCTTAAGGGAATTTTGTTTTTCTTTCTATGAACTCCCAGAGAACTGAGGTCTAGAATTTTCTAAGCTTCATACTCTGGAGCACTTACAGTAACCAATTTTAAGCAAATCACTGCACTTTACAAGCAATACTGTAATTCAACTGTCTTTTCCATGACTGATTAGCAGTGAGGGACTGCCCACCCTGTGAAGCAGGCTTGACTGAACCCACAGCTTGGCTCCCAGTATGGCGAGTTTCTCTGCACCATGAAAAGAGCTTGGGGAGACAGTGACTAATGGCCACTCACCCACTATTCTGGGCTGTGATGGGTCTTTTCTGAAGAGCAGACATTCTAATTCAACAAATAACCACTGGACTCTGGTTATGTAACCAGAGGTGTTATAAGTGCTGGAGAAGTACCAGTGAGAAAGAAAGCACGTCTCTGCCTTGGTGAAGCTTATTCTTGTGGGAGAAGACAGACAGAAACCAAAATACGTTGGCAAATTTCATATTCTGTTAAGAGATGGTAAATCTCAATAAGAAGATGGGGAAGGAGGTTAGGAGGGCCAAAGGGTGGCCTGCAGGTCTTGTAGGGTGAAGAGGGCAGATGACCTCTGAGTAGACTTGAAGAAGCCAAGAAAGCCCGTCATGGGATTCAGAGGGCAGACTATCCAGGCGTGCAAAGGCCCGTCTGAAAGACAGCATGGAGTCCATGGTAGCTGAGTGGGACTGTCACAGAAGGGGTCCAAGGAGGTCCCTTTCGAAAGGAGATGGAGATTGTGATTCACTCCACCCACAGAGTACCTTCATGACTTGTCACAGAAAAGTATTTCAAGACACATAAGTGAGAGACATAGAAAAGCTTATTAAGCAGAATTAAAGAAGTATACATTGAGAGGCCAGTGAAGGTTCTAGAAGGGTAAGGCTTGTTATGGTCTAGACTGGGTACATTTATGTATTTGGGGTATAGAAATCTGTGGAATTTGTGAATCATTTGTAGAAAGCTCAATTTACAAATGAAAAGAAATGTCCTTTTAGAGATTAACAGTCCATTTTACAAGAGAAATTGTATCTTTGGGGAATTATCAAGAAGAGACTATGGAGTACTACACTGCCATAAAAAAGGATAAACTAGAGTCATTCATATATAAATGGATGTCTCTTGAGAACATACTCTTAAGTGAAATAAATCGGACACTCATGAGCACGCATCGAATTGTTTCTCTGATATGAGAGACCATAATTGTAAATAAGGACAAAGAGCTGTAATAGATATTATATAAAAGGAGGATGGTGAGCAGAGGAGAGAAGTACTAGAAAGAAAGAAGGGGAAAAGCAGAAAGGCAACAGGGGAAAAAGAGGGGAAAGGGAAAATATGGAAAATGATAAATGAACCTGCTGTAAATAGGGAGGGAGGGTGCAGAGGGGAGGGGGGGAGAGGGGGGAGAACCAAGATACATCAT
>PVJO010012163.1:0-56704 GCA_004026905.1 Hystrix cristata | reverse complement strand
GAAACCGTCAGGACCTGGGCTTTTCTTTGTTGGTAGGTTTTTAATTACCTCTTCAATTTCAATGGCTGATATTGGGTTATTTAGAATATTTATCTCTTCTTGATTCAGTTTTGGTAGTTCATATGTTTCTAAGAATCTGTCCATTTCTTCAGTGTTTTCCATCTTGTTTGAGTAGAGGTTCTTGAAGTAGGTGTTGATGATCCTTTAGATTTCCATTGGGTCAATTGTGACTTCACTCTTTTCATTTTTTATTGCATGGATTTGGGTCTTTTCTTTCCTTTTTTTGATAAGAGTGGCTAGGGGTTTATCTATTTTATTTATTCGTTCAAAGAACCAACTATTTGATTTATTGATTTTTTGTATTGTTTTCTTAGTCTCGATTGCATTAATTTCAGCTCTGATCTTAATAATTTCCTCTCTCCTATGCGCTTTGGGCTTGATTTGTTCTTCTTTTTCTAGATGCTTGAGATTCAACATTAAATTATTTATTTGGGCTCTTTCTGTTTTCCTGATGTGGGAGTTCAATGCAATGAATTTTCCTCATAGTACTGCTTTCATTGTATCCCATAGGTTCCGGTATGTGGTCTCAGCATTATCATTAAACTGAATAAATTGCTTAATTTCTTCTTTAATTTCTTCTGTGACCCAGTTATTGTTCAGAAGGAAGTTATTTAGTTTCCAAGTGTTTATGTGGCGTTTTTGTTCTCTATTACCATTGAATTCCAGTTTTATTGCACTATGGTCTAATAGTATGCATGGTATAATTTCAATTTTCTTGCATTTACTTAAACACGCTTTATGAGCTAGTATGTGGTCTATTTTGGAGAACGTCCCGTGTGCAGCTGAGAAGAATGTGTATTCTGTTGCTGTGGGGTGGAACACTCTGTATACATCTGCTAAGTCCATTTGTTCACAGATTTGATTCAGTTCTGATATTTCTTTGTGAATTTTTTGTTTAGTTGATCTGTCTATTTGTGACAGTGGAGTATTGAAGTCTCCCATTATAATTGTATTAGTATTTATGTGATCTTTCATGTTCCTTAATATTTGTATTATGTAGTTAGGTGCACCGATATTTGGTGCATAAATATGAGGCAGACAATTTCAACAGAAAAGTCTAACTGTTCTTCTGTTCCCCAGAGAAGGACCACTACTGCCTACATACCTCTTCCTAGTCCCAAAACTTGCTCCCTAAAACAAGCAAACAAGATAACACCACAAACACAAAAATACAACAAAAAATTAGTAAAACCCTAAAAAAAAATATTAAAAGTGAGCCTATAACCTTACACAAAATTCATTCACTTTCTGTTCTATGCACATGAACGCTTCACTTTGTATTTTCTTGTTCTTAATGTTGCACATAAGTAGACCTCTCATAAAGTTTCTCAGTTTCCAATACTGAAGGTTCAACTTGCATCAGGAGGCAGATAGGTAACAATAGCTCAAATATATGGGAGTATGCTTTGCCTAATTCAAGAACAGTAACAAAGTGCTTTCCTAAAAATACTAGTGGGGGTCTGAAAGTTCTGCACCAGCAAATAATACATGAACACCTCTTGCTTAGGACCATTCAGCCTCTAGCCACTGGAGGGCAGCAGAAAACCTGCTCCACAGGGGTGGACTGATGGCCCCTTCTAACTCAAGGCAATATTATCCTCACTGAGTGAAAGTGAAGACTACTATTCCCAAACTGCCTAAGTGAGTAAAAAGAAGGTGAAATGTGATCACGTTCCACAGTTGAAGCAAGGACATGATTTAAGTGTATGTGCTCACATATGTGTGCATGCATGGGTATGTGCGTATATGACAAAACTATAGAAAAGCAATTATGAAGAAAAAAAGCCTAATCATTTGTAATCCTACCACCACTGAGAAAAATTACTATTGACATTTTGGTTTATATCTTGCTAACTTTGCATAAAGGCTACATAACTAAAAGTGGCATGTTTTAATTGAGAAAATATTCTGAGGTTAGCATCAATCCTTTTTAGAATGGGTCCCAACAACCTGAAAGAAACTCTTAGAAAGAGTAGAGTAATACTTTTTAATACCAGAATTACCAACATTCTTATTGTTGAGTCAGTATTGTGTGGAAAAACAAAAACCAGTTAGAAAATGGTTTGGAAAAACAGTCTCAGTTAGAAAATGTTGTGTAAGAGTCAAGATTTTGGGAAATTACTTCGGGATTACTTGAACAAATTTTTTTTCTTTGCTTCTAAGGTGCACACACTAATGATATGATTTTTTAAAATTATATCTAAATGAAACAATAGTTCCCATGAAGAGTCAAAATTTTTAAGTGATAAAAAAGAGCATTTAAGTGATATAGTTCAGTTTTTCTCAGTTTCTGCAATTGGAGATAACACTGTGTCTTACAGTCAATTAATGATGATTCAGATGTGGTAAAACTTTATTGTATTGCCAGGAAATAATGAGATAATCTATTTAAAGTACTTAATATTACTACTCCTTTTGTTTCCACAGGCTAGACTTTTACTTTTAAAATTTTAATTAGTACATGTTTGTGGCATGTAACAATCACACTCATTGTGGAGAGCCGGTACATGTACATGGTACATCTTAACTTTTTATGTCCCCTTCTCCCCCTTCCTTCCATCTCTTGGTCCGTTTCCCATTTGTAAAAGTTCTGTATCCCTGTTTCTTATCATTGACCTATTATTTTTCTCTTTTATTTATACTTTGGGTGTCTCATATAAGAGAGACCATACAATATTTAAGTTTGTGTTTCTGATTATTTACTATTACGATCTCAGGTACATTCATTTTCCTACAAAAGACTCAACTGTATCCTTCATAGAAAAGTAATACTCCATTGTATATAAATACCACATTTTCTGTATCCATTCATCTGTTGAAGGACAGACAGGCTAATTTAGTACCACACACCCTCAATCCATCCAGCTCCAAAAAAATCCCACCTATGAGTGCATGAGGATTTGGAAGGACATCTAGGTACAAGTCATAACATATACATTGTCTCTTCACTCTGCCGGTTGTTTCCTTTGTTGCACAGAAGCTTTTAAATCTGGTATGATTCCATTTGTTGACTCTTGATGTCATTTCTTATGCAACTAGGATTCAGTTCAGAAAGTTCTCACCTACACCTATGTCTTAGCTATTTTATCTTCCAGCAGGTTGTGTTTTAGTATTTAGATCTTTGATACATTTTTAGTTTAGTACATGGTCTTCTGCATGTGTACAGCCAGTCTTCCTAGCATCATTTATTAGACAATCTTTTCTCCAGTGTATGTTTTTGGCCCCCTTGTCAATGATCAGATGGCTGAATGGCTCTGGGGTTGTTTCTGCATCCTCTATTCCATCCATGATCCATGTGTGTGTCTTTGTCACAGTCTAGAATTTTAAATGAAATTCTTAAAACTCTGAATACACAATAAATGTATCAAAAAATAAGCTTACATTGATTCTTATCACCCTATATAAAGTATCAAAAATAAAACATAACTTCACCAGAGTTGTAGTTTCCTTTTATGGGCCCTCCAGATGTGAGATTCTAAGAAGGCAACTGTCAGACCTAGGACAAGAATGAGCGCCAGCATCCTACTCTACTGCAGGATGACTGAGGATAACTGCTCAGCTGCCAGCAAGGGACAGAAGTGGCTGCTGGGCAGTGGGAAGAGCTTGTTTCCCAACACTCTCTCTTTTCTAGCTGACCTGAGTTCATTTTCTTTTTCTTCTCCCGTTCTCCTTATACTCTGTCTGCTCCCTATATTAAATACAGCAAACGGAGAATTTAGATGCTTAAGAGGGAACTACAGTACAAGCTTTACAGTAGGATTTTAAAAGAATGCACTTGATCTTAACTAGTTGTTAAGTTTCCTGATGACAATCTGACCTCAAAAGGAGTTCAAAAGTATCTATTACATTTCCAACTTTCCTATTTTGAGAGCAAGGGAGAGAGAAGCAAGGGGGTTATACACAGCTCATACAAACAGAGGGGCTGACTAGGCAGAATACGCCTGTTGTAACTGCTCGTGCCTTCTCCAGTTCCCACGTTCTAGGCCAAATAACCTAAACCCTTTGATACAGATGATCCTCATAACTATATAAAGCCATGAGACAAAGGCAGAGCAGAAAGCCTGAAGAGATCCTGGCACGTGTGGAAAAGAAGAAAATACAGGCAGCAACATACTAGTTTTAAGAAATGTGTAGGTGCACTGCCTACAAAAGGGACTACTCTCAAAATATTCACTTACAAAAGACATGCAAAGACTGAAGAAAAAACACTGGACAAACCCAGAGGAGGGATGTTCTACATGACCAATACTCCTCATAACTGTCAAGGTTGTGAAAAATAAAGAAAGATCAATAAATGGTTATAGATACCTAAGAAGATCTGACAACTAAATACAATACACTGGAACAGAAAAAAAGACGTTAGTGGAAGAGCTGATAAAAGTCTGAATAAAGTAAGCAGTTTAGTTAATAGTAATGTACCAGTATTTGTTTCTTAGTTTGGTTAATGTACCTTAGTAATGAAAGATGTTGATGGCTGGGTAAATGTGTGAAGGAGCACAATACAAGGGAACTCTCTATTATTTTTGTAATTTTTCTATATATCTATACTCATTCCAAAGATAAAAGTTTGAAATTTTAAAGAATATCATTTATAATAGTATAAAAAATAAATACTTTGAGACAAAATAAATACTCTGATGAAGATATACAATACATGTAACAAAACATTGCTGAGAAAAATGGAAAATACCTAAATACATAGGGAAGTATACAATCTTGTGGGTCATTAAGACTTAATATTATTAAAATAACAATTCTCCACAAATTGGTCTAAGGAGTCAAAATAATTCCAATAAAATCTCAGCAGTATTTTTGGTTAGAAATTAATAAGCTGATTCTAAATTTGGAAGATTTATACTACCAGACTTCAAGATCTTTTATAAACTACAGTAATCTAGAAAGTGTGGTACTGGTATAAATATAAACAAACAATTTGAAAAGAGCTCAACAGACCCATTGTCGGTTGAATTCAACAAAGATGAAAATACAGTCAAAAAAAGGATAGTTTTTCCAACAATGATAAACAGTGCTTGATAATTATAAGGAAAAAAGAACCAACAAAAACCAAAAAAAGAAAATATGGCAGATGTTAGGAGAAGCATAGATCTCTTAGATACAACATCAAAAGGAGAATCCATTAAAATTAGTAAACAAAAAGTAAAATACAATAAACAGGATTTCATCAAATTAAGAACACACGCTCATCAGAAAACAAAGTTGGAAGACTCACACTTCTAAGATTCCAAAACTTATTATAAAACTACAGTAATCAAAAACAGTGTGGTGCTGATCTAAAGCAATACAGACCATGTAGTAGAATAGATGGCCCAGAAATAAACCCTTATATATATGTTCAAATGATTTTTGACAAGGATGTTAAGACCATTCAATGCAGAAAATGACAGCCTCTTCAACAAATGATTCTGGAAAACCTGGGTATTTACCTGTAAACTTACAAGGCTGGACCCTTGCCCTACTACTACATATATAACAATTAACTAAAAATAGGCCAAAGACGTAAATACAAGGTCTAAAACTAGAAAACCCTTACATGAGAACATAAGAGATAAGCTTTGTGACATTGGATTTGCAATGACTTTTTGCATGTGACACCTATAAAATGGCAACAAATGTAAAAATAGGTAAATCAGACTACATCAAGTTTAAAAAATTTATCTATCACAAGACACAATCAACAAAGTAAAAAGGTAACCTACAAAATGGGAGAAAGTATTTTTAAATCATGTATGTGATAAAGGGTTAATATCCCCAATACATAAAGAACTTCAACAACAAAACAAAACAAAAAACTGACTAAAAAAATGACCAAAGGATTGGAATAAACACTTCTCCAAGTAAGATGGAAATGACCGAAAAACATGAAAAGATACTCAACATCACTAATCATTAGGGAAATACAAACCAAAACCACAATCACTTTATATTCACTGAGATGGCTATTACCAAAGAAACAGAAAGTAAGTGATAGCAAAGATGTGGAGAAACTGGAATCTTGTGCAATGCTAAGAGAAATGTAAAAGGATGTAGCCACTATGGAAGATAGTACATTAGTTCTTCAAAATATTAAAAACAGAATTACCATATGATTCTGCAATTCCACTGTTTGGGTTTATATTCCGAACAATTGAAAGCAAGATCTCAAAGAGATGTTTTTACAACCATGCTCAAAGAATCATCATTTATAATAGCCAAAAGGTGAAAGTAATCTAAGTGTGCATCAATGATGGATAAACAAAATGTGATATACAGTAATCCCTGCCCTCTTATCTGGAGTTTCATATAACTGAACCCCAAAAATAATAAATTACAAATTCCAGAGATAAAATCCATAAGCTTTAAATTGTATATCAATATGAGTGGCATAACAAAAATCTCAAGATGTCCTGCTCGATCCTGCCCAGGAGGCAGATCATCCTCTTGCCCAGCATATCTGCATTGATGCTACCTGCATATTAGACACTTGGCAGCTGTCTCTGTTAAATCCACTGTCTTGGATAGCAGTGCTTGTGTCCAAGCAACCCTTATTTTACATAGCAATGCCTCCATGCCAAGTAGCAATTCTGGCACTTTGTATATGTCACAGTCATAAAGTGCTTCCTTTAAGCAAAAAGTTCAAAGTACAATAAGATATTTTGAGAGAGACTATGTTCACACAACTTTTACTTCAATATATTGTAATAACTTTTCTATTTTATTATTAGTTATTTTTGTTAATTTCTTATTGTGCCTTATTTGTAAATTAAACTTTACCACAGGTCTGTATTTACAATAAAAAAAAAAAGAAACAAAAAACCACAGTGTGACAGTGATATATGCACACCCATGTTTATAGCAGTACAACTTACAATACCTAAATCTTTGAAGTGGCCTACATGTCCATCAACAGACAAATGGATAAAGAAAATGTGGTACTTACACACAATGGAGTACTATTCTGCCAGGGTTCAGTATGATCTGCAGTTTCAGGTACCATTTGTGGATCTTAGAATTTATCCCCCAGAGATAAGGGAGGACTACTGTATTATACAATGGAATATTATTCAGCTTTAAAAAGGAAGGAAATTCTAACACATGCTATAACATGGATGAACCTTGAGGATGTTATAGTAAGAGAAATAGGCCAGTCATGATTCCACTTATGCAGGATACCCACACTAGTCAAATTCATAGACAAGGAAGTACAATGGTGGTTTCCAGAGGGTTGGAGAGAGAGAGAAATAAGTTGCTATTTAACAATTATAGCATTTTAGTTTTGCAAGATGAAAAAAGGTCTGGAGACTGGATATAAAATCAATGTACATATACATTAATGAAACTGTACAATTAAGAAAGTTAACATAAATTTTATGTTATATACCACAATTTTTAAGAGACAGTCTTAAGAAAATAGAATAAAATATATTTTCAAACAACACATTTGAAAAATGACTAGTATTCATAATATATAATAAGCTGTCAAACTCAGTAAGAAAATAACCCAGTAAAAAATGTATAAGATATGAATAGACACTTCCCCAAGATACACAAAGGTCATATAGACTTACAAAAATATTCTCAACATCACTAATTATTAGGGAAATGCAAAAATGCAAATTAAGCCATAAGGAGACATTACACTTCCCATATACTAAAATACATAAAATTAAATAGACTGCCGATTCCAAGTGCTGGCAAGAGTATGGAAAAACCAGAACTTTTACACTAAAGGATATGTAGAATAGTAAAAATACTTCGGAAAATAGTTGGGCAGTTTCTTAAAAAATTAAACATACACTATCATATGACCCAGGAGTTCATCCAAGTATACGTGAAGGCGTATGTACAAAGACTTGTACCTGAATGTTCATAGCAATTTTATTTGCAATAGCCAAAAATTATAAAAAATGTATATAGCCTTACAATAAAGTGCTGCTATATAATTAAAATGAATGATACATGTAACATGAAACATTTCAAAATAATCATAAGTTAAAAAAAAAAGAAATACATAGTATATGATTCCACTTACTTAAAATTCTATAAAATGCAAACTGATCTACTGTAACAGGAAGTAGGGGGTCCCCTGAATATGGGGGGTAATGGGGATAGGGAAAGAGAGGAACCACAAAGAGGCACAATCAGAATTTTGGGGGATGAAAGACATCTTAATTGTGGTGATGGTTTTATGGTTAGAAATATGTAACAATGCCCTGGTGAACTGAAAAGCCTCTGCACTATGGTTTTCTCTGATAAAAAGGAAGCTTCTTACAATATGTTGGATTATTTCAAAAGTAAGTTGATCTGTTTAAAAGACAGAACAAGTGATATATATGGTTCAATGATAATAAATACCAAATTTTCTTCTCTATGATTGTAAGCTTCAAAGCATTATCCCAGATATTACGGTTCAAATTCACTTATCTTGTTTATTATTGTAATCTCTAATTAAATATACAAAGAATAGATAATTCTGAAAGGACAGCCCACACCAAACACATCATGCTCCCTATCAGTAAAAGGTGGGAGGAAAGTTCTAGAAAGCAGTGTGGAAAAAACCATCCACGCTTTTGTACTGACAACTTTTTATTGCTCCTTTCATCCTATCTAGTTATGAATCTTAGCAGACAGAAATATAAGGTATGGCTTGTAAAACTCTTGAAATGATTTGCTGTTAGAAAATGTTTTTCTGCCTAGCACAAAGCTGTACCAGTAAATCCTCAAGATGCTTGTCAAATGGAACAGGAAAAAAACGAACTGGTTCGTGAAAGCATTTGGTCAGGAAACCAGGATTCTAATTCCAGCTTGACTAACATCAAGCTCTGTGACACTGATTAAAGCACTTTATTTCCATTTTCTCATCAGGAAAATGAAAAATTAGTGTGTTCATGTGTATGTGCACACACATGCATGCACATGTGTACACACACACAAACACCCACACAAAAATTCTCATCAGTAGGCGTTAAATATAAGGATAAGAAACTTGCAGCAGAATGGGAGACATCTCTATAGTCAGGCCAATTTACCAATACTCAATGCAATAAGCTTGTCATTCACTGTATGTAGTATGCATCTCCCAGAAACTGTCAAATTCTTGAGATAGAGAGGCTGGTAAGTGGTTTAGTTTCTACTTTAAAAGGACCATAAAAAAGAAGGAGGGAAGGAAAGGAGGGAGGAAAGGAGTAAATTCATGCCTTCAAGAACTGAAGTGTAGCTGATGTGACAACTTAGACCCCAAACCAGAACTACCAAATACAATGACTGGTAGTATGAGAAAGGAAAGTTCAAGTGCAATGAGAACACCCAGGAGGAAACAATACTGCTAGCTCACTAGCTCAAATTAGAGAAATCTGTCATGCATATGGAAAACCATGAGGATTTTTCAGAAAATGTTGTACTGGGATAAGCAAAACACAAGAAACTAGATTTTTGAAGAAACTGCCTAAGATTTTTAATACTCTCAATAACTGTAATTAATAACGACAACTAATTGCACCTGAAAGAAGGTCAAAGCCAGTCTTAATAGCATCTTTAAAACATAAAACCTGAGACTGCTTTATTTGACATGACTACAAGGATATTTTTGCATGATTCTAAGAATAATAAAAATCTCTATTTTTATTCTAGAATTCTATTTCAATTTTATGTATTGATTTTGACATTTGCTTTGTTAGAAAATAACTGCTAGTTATGATTTACTACTTATATCTTAATAAAAAATAACAAAAGCAAAAAAAAAATTCTTTTAGATAGGCAAAATGGAAAGTTGTGTTATAAGTACATAAAGATTATATATTAACAATTTAACCAAGGTTGCTAGAACACTTTGGTTTCTTCTCCATTGGGATTTTTAAAAAGAAAAAATGTGCATGTGTGTAGGAGAGGAGGGAATGGGACAGTTTCTTCCAGACTTCCTATTGAGTTACTTACAGTGCTGATCACAATCAACTCTGGCAAACACTACTTGATTTTGATTTGGATATTCCTCCTTAATGACATCAGAAGCTTCCTCAAAAATTGGATGCAACATCTGGCTGAAACGACACCTATACACAGACAAGCATACCAATTAGGATGTGAAAAGCAAACATAATAAAATCTTATTCTGCTATCGCCCACTGACACTGCATGTATGTAAAATAAACAACTTTGTGAGACAATCACATGTCTAATGTAAACATGGGTCCTGATGTCATTCAATGGAGATGAGGCAATTTTTAATTCAAAGACTATGTCACAACTCAAATACTGTATAAATAGTTGAAAGAGTTCTGATCTTTTCAACTTAAGGTAAGTGCTACTATCACGGAGCGCAAAGCTAGGGATCTCTCATAAAGGCCATCAAACAGGCCTGCAATAAATCCTCTAAAAAATATATGCTACTAAGACTTTTTACTACTGAGGCTTGAGCATTTATCAAAGAAACTAGCTTTTTCTAAGTAATGAACCTATTTTTAGACTACTATACAAACTCTTAAATTTACTACAAATATGAGATCGATCCACCTGGCTAGTCTATCAAATTCCAGAGATAAATTAGCATACTAAATAAGTAAATTGTATTAAAAGCACATATAGGGGCTGGAGATTTTGCCCAGTGCTTAGAGTGCTTGCCTATCCAGCACAAGGCCCTGAGTTCGATCCCTGGCACAGGGAAGAAAAAAAAAAGGCACATGTAGTACAGTACATAACATAAATACAGGAAATAGGGCTTTTTTTTTTTTTTTTTTTTTTTTGTGGTGCTGGGGACCAAACTCAGGGCCTTGTGCTTGCTAGGCAAGCACTCTAAGCACTGAGATAAATCTCCAGCCCCCCAGCCCAATAGTCTTAGTCCACTAGCAAATATTTTAAACTCCTAAAGAAGAAGACTTTCTGTCCCTATTTTCTTTTTTTTTTTTAACTTTAAAAATGGGACATACACCCTACAAATATTCCAGAAACTTGCTGTTTCTAAGTGTGTCTCTTAATCAGGCCAACTACTTTATAAATACGTGTTGTGGGTCATTAAAGGGACCTGAGTAAAAAGAGAAGAACAATCAGCATACACAATCAGCTGGCTTAGAATGGACATTATCTGGAAGAGGTACTGAGATATGTTAACAAACACAATTGCTATTATTGCTTCCAGAGCCCTTAAGCATCAAACAATTTACTTGAAGGAAGCCTATGAACTTTTTAATCCACGGGGGATTTGGTCATATACATATTAGGTATAATCCAATAAAAATATTGTAAAGCCTGTCAAACTATGCAAATGTTACACCTCCCCCTTATTCTTGTATATATGGCTCTTCCAGCCTACTCATCTGACTTCCTAAGGAGATGTCTTAATGTATCGAAGAAACAGAATCTGTATCTTCGACCACTTGCTTTCACAGCACTCTTAGATCTCTCCCATCTGGATAGGTGCACAAGGTCTGTGGACATTACAGACTATAATCTCATTTGATATGTATTCTAATCAGCATTCCAAAGATGTCTCTTAAATAAGCAAGCTGATAGAAGGGAGGAACACAGCCTGGGTGACACAGTAAGGTCAAGGCCAGCCTGGGCAACAGAGTGAGACCCCGTCTCAAACAAAGAGAAGCTCAAGAGGGTCTAGGTTTGTAGGTTCTTACAAAGTTGCTAAAAATAGGGCAAGTAAAGAGCAGAGGGAGGCAAGGAGTAGGGACTGACTTGTGACTAAGAATTTGGGTATGGCCAAATGAAGAATCAGTGGACAGGCTTCTGGTGTAAGGGCAAAATAAACGCTCACACAGAGGCACCTTCTCTCTGGTTTGCCCAGTTCGCTGCCCGGTATTTAAACACAGGTTCATGTTTAAAATAGCATCCGTTTTGGGTGCTTTGTTTTGTTTCGTTTTGTACTGTAGCCCAGGCTGACCCTGAACTTATGATCCTCCTCCCTCACCCTCCTGAGTGCTGTGATTACAGGTATATGCCACCATGTCCGGCAGCATGACTTTTACTACTAAAAGTTAAAGGAGAAAGTGAAATAAAATTTAAACTCCAATATTGCTAAAACTTCATATGCATGTATCTGTACACATGGAAATCTTCTATTTATAAAATAACATCACAAAAGCAATCTGTTAAAAGAAACTTCTAGGAACATGCACCCAATCTCCAAACCAATGCTTAAATCAATTCTTAAAAAATCAACTCAGTAGGTAAGTTTTTGTAGAGACACTCTGAGACACTAATATGACTTAGTAGGGGTAAAAATAAGCTTTGGATTTAGACATACCTGAATCTAAATCCCAATTCCACCTCTTAGTAGTCATAAGATTTTTCTGAGCCTCAATTTCCTCAACCTAAAATGGAAATTACAATACCTACTTGCAGAGCAATTCTAAGCGTTAAAAACAAAGTATGTAAAGAGAATGGCACGCAACATTATTAAGCACCTACTATGGTTTATTATTCTGACATATAGCAGATTTTTAGGCACTTCCATGACAGAACTAACTTCCACAGAGAACTCGAGAGTCTAGCCTGGAAACCACAGCAAATGAGTTTATGTCCTACAGTCAATTACCAGTTTTCTCAGTTGACTAAAAGAGCACTAACTCATGAACAGCTCAAGATATGAAGTATCTGCTGTCCCAAATAACTGAAATTGGTCTGCATTTCCAATTCAGTTTTTGCAAAAATCAGTAGTAGGTTCTATTTGGTTTCTCATAGCAAAATCCCTTATTAAGAGAACTACTTGTCTAATTTTGTCTCTAATTTTAAACTAACCTGGTAACCTTTGGAAAGTACAGTAGTCTTCTGGATCCCAGTTTTATTTTTAAAGTGGAATGGACTAGATAATCTACAAAACTTTGTGACTAATATCACATCTGGACAATCCTAACTTACCTTGGAAAACGTTACTTTTGTTATACACTTTACAAATGGCATTTTCTCTGTGTATCTTCAACTTTTCACTAAAGTTCTTTATACCATCCATATATAGTATACATTCATTCGGTAGATGTTTATTATGTACTTATCAGGTATTATACAAAGTGTTTAGATATTAATGTTGAAAAATACAGCTATAACTTTTCACAAAGCAAATAATATAAGAGGGAATCACCAACTAGATTATAGCATACAAATGTTCTACCTGGGTAAGACTGGGGTGTTATGGAAAATAGAGACACTACTTGACTTACAATAGGGTTAAGTCTTAAAAATCTATCACAATTTGAAAATATTCTAAGTCAAAAATGTATTTAATGAACCTAACCTATTAAACATCATAGCTCAGAAACACAGCACACTGTAAAGTATTGGTTGCTTACTCTCATGATCATGAGGCCGACTGGGAGCTGTAGCTTGCCCTGCTGCCTACCACACAGAGTATGTAGTACTGCATATTGCTAGCCCAGGAAAAGTTCAGAATTCAAAGTGCAGTTTCTACTGAATATGTATCACTTTTGCATCATAGTACAGTCAAAAAACCTAAAATCAGACTTTATAAGAGGTTTTCTTAATCTGACTCAAGAGTAAAGGCAGGTGTATCAACTGATGTAAGGAGATGACCTGAGGAAAGTGGAATCTGATCTAAGACTTGCAAGATGATTAGCACTTAAGTAAGTAAAGAAGCAGGTGAGAACGAGAAGTTCTCAGGAAATATCATTTCCAGGCAGAGGACATACCATGAGTCCAGCAATGAAAGCATAGAGAATTTCAAAAGAAGTAAATGAAGTTTTGTGTAATAAGCAGAATGTGGGGGCAGAGGGAGAAAAAAGACGCAGCTATAGAGACAGGAAGGCACCAAATCATGAGAGGCCTTGTAGGCCAAAGTAAAGGACTTGAAGTTTAACCCGAAGGTAAGAGAAAACACTTAAGGGGCGTAAAATGGAGTGTTTTGCACTGCTGGAAAGAATTCTGGCTTATACTGTAGAGAACAGAATGCAGCACATTAAGGAGAGAGGCACAGAAAATAAATGAGGAGGTTACTGCAAGAATCTAGATAAACTGTAAGACTAGCCTGAAGTAGGATAGTGGCACCTGGTAAGCCTTTAGGCGTCTAGCAGGATAAAGACTGTCCAGAAATAAAGATCATACCAGTATTTCAAACTTCTCTCAAGTTAAATCTCCCTTTTTGCTATCTCTATGACATATTCTTTAACATTTATTACATTTCATGTCATTGTACTACCTTCTGGGAATACTAATTACTTTCCATCCTCAAAGTCTGTTTTGTACAACAGATTAAAAAATAGAGTGCAAACAGATTTTTGAAAAAAATGACAAAACAATGTACAATTACCCCTAAAAAATCCAAACCAGAAATGGTGCTCAGTTGCAAATTTTGAAGCATTTCACACTTTGGATTTTGGGATTAGAGACACTCAAATGGTAGTCTAAGCATATATTCCAAAATCCAAAAATAATCCAAGATCTGAAACATTTCTGGTCTCAAGTATTTCAGATAAGGAATATTCAACCTGTAGTAAGAAAAACAAAGTGGTCCATAGCATCTCATATAAACACAGAAGACAGGCTATGATTCAGAAAAAGGAGAAAAGATTTCCTGAAAGAAAAGACACTAGAACAACAGACACTTTAGTGATACCTCCTGGAAAAAGTGACAGATTATTTTCCCTCTAAATTTGTCACACTTCAATCTTGACCTCCAACCTCTGCCTTCTTTCCACAGTCAGAGTAAACAGAACTGCCACATTTATTTTTGCTTTGTTTTGTTCTGTGTCACATTTAAATTTTCATGTTATGTGTTTTAAGATGTACAATAATGAAATCCATTATACATCTCTCTTAAAAAAGAAGTCCCCGCCAAATAAAAAATTAAAAAAAAAAAAAAAGAAGTCCTCAGCAAATTAACCTGCTTTATATGTCAAAGAGCCCTAAGTGATTTTGTGTATGGAATACTGTCTTGAAATAGCTTCCCCATTCACCCTTCTTTAGCAAAGGAATATTCACCTTTAGCAAGTTTTGTTGTTGTTGTTGTTGTTGTTGTTGTTTTGGTGCTGGGGATTGAACTCAGGGCCTTGTGCTTGCAAGACAAGCAGTCTAACCACTGAGCTAAATCCCCAGCCTTTTAGCAAGTTTATAACAAAACAAAATTAAATTTTAAAAAGGGGGGGTGGTGGTTTAGCTCAAGTGGTAGAGCATTACCCTAGCAAGTGCAAGGCCCTGAGTTCAATCCCCAGCATCCAAATAAATAAATAAATACACAAATAAAAACAAAAAAATAACAGCAAAATTACTCACCAGTCAGCATAAAAATTTACTAAAGCAACATCAGCATTGTCTGAAATGGAAAAAAAGAAATGTTATTTGTATGTATAGAATTTTTTTTGTATGTATAGAATTTTGACGTAATTAAAGATATGATTTTCCTCATGCTCTCATCTCATTCATAAAGAAAAGCCAACTAAAACTTCACAGTAACAATTATCTCTCAGCCAGAAAACCATACATACAGTCATGGGTAGCTCATATATAATTCTTTTTTTTTCTATAACTCCTATCCTTATATATTCATTGCATATTAAATGAATATAAAGGAAATCAAATCCACAATAGGCAAGTAAGCTACTAAATGCCTACTCTAATAAAGTGGAATGAGGATTTTAGTAATCCATATTTTGGTCTTCTACACTCATGAGTAACTGAGCATTAGTTCTGCAAAGTAAATCCTATTTCACAGAAGAGACCTATATTACCGTTATTTCTAAAAATTAGATGTAGCACTATTTCTTTTGTCTAAACCTAATTCAGAGAAACTTCAACTCTTCAAGTACTCATGAAAATAAAACACAAAGATATTCTAGAATTTGGAAGATGAAAGGAGTAAGAATAATATGTGAGTTTCAATTTCCTTCCCTTTTTACCTTAAGCACTTTTTATCCACTTGCCTATTCAATCTAAGCTGTGGTTCACAAACTGTGGTTCCTGGACCAGAAGCACCAACATTACCTAGAAACTTATAGAAATGCAAATTAGCTGGGCGACTGGTAGTTTCTATCAGAAACTGGAGGGTCAGTCCTAGCAGTTAGTTATTAACAAGCCTTCCAAGTGATTCTGATACATGCTACAGTTTATAGAACTACTGTAGTACTCTAAAGAAATCCCATAAAATGGGAATAGTCTTTTGTAGCATTTAATATTCCAGGAACACAAAACAATGTACAACACTTAATGTTTTAAATCCTTTTAACCTCTTAGACTGTTTGTTTTGTTATACACAAACCAGTGGGTGAAACAATGTTTTTTAAAAAAGAAGAAATCAGGGGCTGGGATTTAGCTCAGCAGTTAGAGTGCTTGCCTTGAAAGCACAAGGCCCTGAGTTCGATCCCCAGCACACACCAACACACAAAAAAAATTCCAGAAATTAATGCTATGATTCAAAAGAAGAAATCATTTTACACCTACTACACATTTGCTTAAAACTCCTAAACTGGAATTTTCTATGAACCATATCTTCGCCTTCGCTTTATTATTATTAAAAATGAAATATGGTTTTTCCCAAGTTCATTTTAACACATATAGTAAACACACTGAATTTAACTAGTCCAGTGATATGAAAAGAGATCAGAATAGCCAAATAACTAAAAGAAAATAAGTTTCAGGCTGTGTCCTAAGTCATTATGGTTTAGTACTAGACAGTGCGTACTGGAGGCTTCTGAGGAGCCCCTACACTGGTCAGAATATTATGTATTCCAAGGCAAAGAAAAAAAGACTAAAATATTACTTAACACAGGAAAGAAGATATACATTTTAAGAAATTTTACTAAAAACAAAAACCAAAACTGTTTATAATTCAGTAAGCTGTGAAATAAATCAGAATGCCAGCTCTAACTGAGATTTTATTGTGAAGGTTTTTTTTTTTGTTGTGTTTTTTTTTTTTTTTTTTTTTTTTTTTTTTTTTTTTTTTTTTTTTTTTTTTTTTTTGGTGCCAGGGATCAAACTTGGGGCCTTGTGCTTGCTAGGCAAACACTCTAACCACTGAGCTAAATCCCCAGCCCCTAGTACTTTTTAATACAAAACACTATAGAGAAGAAAGTATACTTTTAAAAACTGAGGTACTTACTTAAAATTTCATCTATATTGTCTGTATCAAGACTTGTTATTTCAGTTGTTACAGGAGTAAAAACCCAAGTTACCTGAAAATTCAAAAATGTGAAATTAATAAATGTTTCCACAAAAGGAAAATAAAAGTCTAAAAAATTAATGAATAAAGTTGGTTCCATTTGTTATTTGGTATATCAACTTATTTTAATCTTTAATAATTATTTTAACCCTTCACTAGTTCAACAAAATAGGAGAAATACTAACTTTTCATCCTAAAATTAGTTGAATAAGAATTCCTACACTTCCAAATACAAAAGAAATTCTCTAAACAATTTTAAAACCTAACAATTTACTCATCCATTTCCATTAATGTTTTAACAACTTTACCTCTACAGCACACACAAAAAAATTACCAGAATACCAGTTTAGAAAGCATTTATATAAAAACCAAAGCTAAGTTTGCTGATCCTCTCTTACTATGGTCCTAAAACAGAACAAAAAAACTGCAAAAGAATCACAGAAGACTTGCCAACCGAAATCTCTTCTTGCATTAGTTTCCCATGTTGGTGATAACAATGTATTAAGTGAGAGACTATTTAAGAAAGGAAGAACATAATGTTTTAACTTTAATGGTAATAAAGTATCAAGTGAGAGACTATTTAAAAATGTTACATTTTCAGTTTACTATGCCTAAAATCCAAAACCGAAGCTTACCAAAGATAATCTTAGTCTGCCATCTGTAAAAAAAGATAAAATTTTAAACCAAACTAGCACATTTTATTTTTAAAAGTAATAGTTTTCTTAAATTTAATGTACTTTGTGTTTGCGGCCTACAGAGCTTTTGTTCAAAATAGTTTGTGTGGAAAGTCATTCACAGAGTCATTACTTTTTAGTTTGACACAACTAACATCAGGCTCTGATCAGAATACCGAAAAGTTTTTCTTCGGCCACCCATTTCACATACACTTAACTACTTACAATAGTGACAACTCAGAATTTTATAATTCACCAACAATTCAGTCTAAATGATATATAAAGACATGTTTATTAGCATGTAAATAATTCTAGCAAATTTTAAAAAATATTTCTATAGAATTAGTCTTAGAAAAAGTCTAAGGATAACACCAAATCTTACATTCAAGTTACCAGAATTGAAACAGCCATTAAGTTACAACCATGTCAGTTGGCAAATGATAATTATACTCTTAAAATTAAGTTACATGATTGCAAATGTCTAGGTATTTTACTTATATATATTTTTAATTCCTCAAAAATTAACAAAAGATCAAATTTTCCTCAGTAGTCATTACTTCATATTGCTGGGGGGTGAAGATATGCAACCCTACAATATGGTACCAGGGCATTTGCCAAAGCAGTAGAAGCAGAAAAGTCTCTCTGATCTTGTACCCTTCTCCCCTGCGGCAGGCCACAATACCAATTCTCTGACATTTTCCCAAGCCCCTCATGAGAGATATACTCTTGAGAACTGGAAGAAAAGAATATCACTTTCTCTGAAGACACAGAGACACCAAGAAAAACAAATAGGCCTTGCTAAATTCCTCTCAGTTTATTGCTATTAGATTACGCTACTTTTGTCCAATCATACTTCTTTCTGCCATGAGTATCTACTGTTCACCAAACTAAACATAAAAGTATACAGTTTTTCCCCCTTTTTTTAAGGTCATCATTTCCGTCACATAAAACTTACACTGCATTAAATAACTTTGTATTCGTTTCTCTTGTTTATCTATATTACAAGGATCTCAGCCATGAACCTAGAGATGTGCAAAGAAAGAAATCTTTTCTCCTCCATAATCTCAACATCTCACTAATAGAGCTTTCCCTCACTAGTTTGACCAAATCTAGGTAATTGCAAAATCTAACTGTGCTGGTACAAGCAAGATTTTAAAGTCGTATGTTGGGGAAAAAAAAAATGGAAAACAAAAATATTATCATAAAGCAATAAAGTTGTTCATTATCAAAGTCATGTCATTAACAATATGTACAGAATATCTATTACATGCTGAAGGTACACACATACAGCATACTATCCTCTATCTCAAGGAGCTCTCAAAGTAGTAGTGATGACTGAGATGGGAGTAAAACACAATAAATGCTAGATTAAAGATGAAAATGGTCTTTGGCTACATAATATAACAGAACTTGTTTCTGAACAATTCACTATCACCTATTAAAATGTATGTTTAGATTTTAAATTTAACTGCTTTTTACTTTGAAATATTTACATGGCAAAAACATTTACATGCTAGGAAATGGCAAAAATGAGGCTGTGATCAATCTGACTGTATCAAATAAACCACTAATTGAAACACTGTACTAATAAACATGAACTAATACTGACATTCAGCTAACAATTGTATTTGCTAAGAAGGCCCAAAGGAATAAAACTGTCTCTGACTCACTAATCTCTTCTTGCAGGGAGGAAAGGGGGCTTTTTCCTATTATCATTAACATTTCTATTAATATGCAGGTTGTTTATTTGAACTGTTAGCAAGCTCCACTGGTCTGACAAATTGTTTCTTTTCATGTCAGCCCTTGGCAGAAATAAGACTGTCCTGGGGAAACATCTTTTTGTGTCAAATGCTGGAGAGCTTAAAAGACAAGTAGTTCCAGATCAGAAAGGGAGGATGGGAATTTTTTTTTTTTAAATTTTACACTTGATGGAAACTTTTAAATCTTTCAAAAATAAACAGTAAAAATTTATATGGAAACTTTTAATAGGAGATTTTAATAATCACAGAGAATATAACCTTTACTGGCAAATATCATTATCAATACAATAGACAATACATATACACATACAAATAAACAGTATTTTAGAACTTGGTCATTCTCTTCATTAGTTCAATTTCTTGCTAATACGGCAGTGAAGAGAAACATCTGAAATTACCTTTCATAATTCACAGATAATCCCTCTAATGAAAATTTTAGCCTGTCTGACATCTACTGATAGTATCTTTTATAAAAGAAAAAGCAAGGCACACCAGTGAAATGGGTAATATTGCATAAAAACTCATTTTTTAAAACGTGACAAAAACTAGCTTTAAATAGTAGTTACTTCTTTATTAAGTAAAGAACATCTTCCGTTACATAGAAGGATTTTAAAAATTGAGGTCCTACAAATTTCTCCTTTCCTTAAACTTGCCTGCCTCCTCCAGGGCCACTTAACTGGCTCAGGATGCCAGTGTACTAGGTGCATTTCTGTAGCACTTAAGACGTTATCCAGCAGGCAATTGGTTCTCCCTGAACAAGCTCCACTTTTTCCCACTCTAGAGGGCCCTCTTCTCCACTACTGCATAATCAGTCCATCAAAGATTGATTCAATCTTCCATGTAGCTTTCGTTTTCCTGACAGAAAATGACTTTTTGTTCTCAATAGTCCAACCTGTTCCACAGAATAGAGATAGAAAAAGAGAAAAAGCAGGCTAGGAGGATGAGACGTATTGAGAAAGTAAAATTCTCTCTAGGTATTAAGTTGAAATAAGATATGGACAACGAAAAGTTGATTAAAGGCAAGCTATTTTATTTATTTATTTATTTATTTATTTATTTATTTATTTATTTATTTTAACATTACTGGGAATTGAACCCAGGATCTTCATACACTGAGCTATACCCCTGGTCCCTCCCCCCACTTTTTGCTGAGACAGAGTCTCTCTAAGTCACTAAGCTACCTGGTCGGGGCTTGAACTTACACTCTTGCGGGTCTCAGACTTCTAGAGGGCTGGGATACAGGTGTGCACCACCACACCTAGCTGTAAGTTTTTTTTTTAGACATCCTTTTAATGCTAAGTCGGATTTTAATTCTCACAGTATTAACATATATCCATGCTATAAACACTAGCACATACAAAACACTCTGGTACACACTGCTAAGCCCTAGTGCCATCCTCTTTCATAAAACCAGTATTGAATAGGCACTACTCCAACAGGATCTTCTTCAGAATTATGAATTAACATCAATAATAACACATATCGGAAATGATTCATTAAAGCTTCTCATAAGAGTTTTAAAAAGTAAAAATTTCCTAGAACATTAAGACCAATGGTTACCATCTGAATATAAATTTATGGGAACTATGATGAGACTCTCTAAATTGAATGTCTCCTTTCAATTTAACCTGGCCATAGAGGCCCAAGTAGTCTTTCTGAAAGTTGTTTCATATACATCAATTCCTCTGCCAAAAAAACCTCCAAGTAAAAGTCTCACTCCATCACCTGACATATAGGACCAATCAGACCTGCTATGCTGAGTCACCTCCTACCACCTTCTATCCACACCCGTGCTCCAACTAAAATGACTGCAGTTAGAGTATCCATATAATACAGTCTAGTTGGTCAAACTCTAGCTTACTGAGAAACTCAGTTTATGTTACTGCCCTGGAATTTTATTAGAGCACCATCCCTTTCGCTCTTCAGGGGTCCTAATTCAGACAATAAATGATGTGATCACCCTATGTTTAATAGACACTTGGCAACTGAGAGGAATTATGCCAAGCTGTTCATCAAATCCTCAACTAAGAATAAAATATTCTCTCATAAAAATGGAATGAGAGTGAATAAAGATAGACTAAGATATGAATGCTAAGTCAATCAGTAGCTTCACTCACTGACTTGAAACACCGAATTCCGAGCAACAGAATAAAATCAATAATTCAAAAAAAAATTGCTACGTGACCCATTCAAGGTCATTCATAGTCCAAGTCCTGTGAGTTATAAATTCAAATATGCAAGGAATTAAGAGTACCTATAATTCCCAAAATATGTCTCATTATTCTCCTCCCTTCATGCCTTGCTTATGCAATTTCTGCTGCTGTAACAGCTCAGAAAGAATATCTCTAGTTTTCAACACCCAATTCAAAGCTACATTTTGTAGGAAGCCTTTTGTCCTGGTCCCAGACAACAGTGTGATTCATTTCTCTCTTAGAGCGCCTAGAGCACTTTCTGTACGGTCTTAACATTATTCTTTCTTAAAGAAAGACAAATATTAGTTTTTGCCCTTAAACTGTTTGTGCTGGTATCTTACTTCCTCCAATAAACTATGAGTACTCTGAAATAAAGACTACATCTTATTCAATTTTATACCCCACAGATCACGTACCATTCAGAGACAGCCCTGCAAGAAAAAAATGAGAGAAAGGGCCTAGAGGTCAGAATGTCCAATGAATATTTTTTAAAATGTCTGAGGACAGTAAGCTTATAAAATAGGAATGAAGGCTGCATTTCAATTTGGTTTTAACTACTACTTAATAGCACAAAGCATGATCCTTGGTGAGAATTCATAAGCTTAGAAGGAATCTCAAAAGTGATTCTCCCAGCTGTAGCAGAAGCCTCTCTGCAGCACTGGCTCAGAGCTGTCATGAGCTAAGTGGTGCCTTCTGTCCCTACCCCACCGTCCTTCTGATGATTTCCATACTTCAGCACACAGACTGTTCATATGTAATTAAAGAAAGATCTCTTATGTAGAATGGTGATACAGTTAATAATAATGTACCATAAACTTGAAAATTGCCAAGAGATTAGATCTTACACACACATACACACACACACACACACACACACACACACAGAGAGTCACAGATATGGTAAATAGCTTGATTTACTCACTTCACAATGTATACATATATCAAATGCCATGCTAAACACTGTCAGTACCATATACAATTTTTGTCAATTACAGCTTAATAGAGTTGGAGAAAAAATAAAAACAAATCATCAGTAAATTATCACCAAAAAAAGGAATGGTTATACACATTAGTGGATAAAAACCAGCTACTTCTTCCATTGTGTTATTTTTAAGCTAATAAAATAAATGACTTGGGACTTTTATGACCAGTGGCTAATATCAGACAGAAGTTATCATATATTATTTGTTAATAAGATTCATATTCACAGAAGCATTTATTAGACTCTTAAATATTTCATTGAAGTATTTTAGTGAATGAGTTTACAAAACAAGAATTATTTTCAGCGGATCTATTTGTTTAGAGCTCAGTTCCTTGAAACCCTGCTATTCAACACTGGCCCCTGAGCCAACAGCACTGGCAGGCACCATTTGGGACCCCTGGGAGATGCAGAATCTTGGACCCAGAATCTGCATTTTAATAAGACCCCTGGAAGATTCCTATGCACACTGAAGTTTAAGAAGCACCGTTTTAGAGGACAAAGCATTTTACTCTAGCAGCAAGCATGTAAATTCATTATTAACTCTGCACTAAGTTCATGGTCTTCAAATATGCACACAAAAACAAGTTAAACCTCATTTGTGACAATTCCATAATTACACATTGCTGTGATTTTAGGAAAATGTAACCTCTGTAATCTTATTACAAATTCACATAGTATTAATCTTTAAAAGCATATTACTTTCTGCTTTAAAAATAGCTTTCATGCAGTAATCTCTGCATGAAATTACTGGCACAACATACAAGCTTCAATAGATGTTTCCTCCCCTATAAGGTCTCCCTGTTTGACAGGACATCGGCAAGGCATTCTTAGTGCCTTAGTAATATCTAGTGTATTTTTGCTAAATCTCATCTGCTTGCCTGTTAGGAGATTCTCAAAGTCCTTCATAAACTCTCTCTCCTTCAGCAAGAAATAAGTGATATATCAGGCAACAGCTCTCTTCCATTTCTAATCCAGACTGACAAGTTAGCCTACCACCTGAAGTCTCAATGCCATAGGACCCAGGCTGCTTCTCCTCCCTTGAGGGCACTTCTCTCATGTCCACTATTACTCTTGGTTTTGCATTAAGCTGGCAGGCAACAGAAGCATAAAGGTTTGCAGCAGGCTACAAGGAGCAAGGAGATGTTGAAAGGTCCCTCGAGAAAAGAAGCTGAAGCTGACAGGAACTAAGGGCCTTGAAGCTGAGTATCAATCAAGGCGCATCTCACACTGTTAGTATTCCCAGAAGCATTATAATGAATTGGAAGTTCAAAGAAAAGGAAAAACAGAACTAAGTATAGAATAACACTGGTAAGTTACTTTAACCCTTAAATTGTTCAGAGGTGAAATCTTCCTAAAGAATCAAGGGCACTCATATTACAATACTAGAACCAATCTACATTTATAAAGAAACATTAGAACAGTAACAAGCATTTTTCATTAACTCCAAATACGTGCGGACATTTTTGATATAATTTGTATACCAAAACAATCTAATACAGGTAATATAATCCGTAATCGCAAATTCAGCCAATAAAAACAACTATGGACAAATAAAAATGAACAAAATCGTTTCATTTCATAGTTTTTTGCAGTAATTTGATCATGCACAGAATTCCATTAAAAAGTGATGTCATCTGGTTTTGTTGTTCATTATGTCTAACTGCTATGACTAATTCATCTGGATGAGACAAGGGACTCCTCTGACCTTTAGAGAGGATGTTATTATTTTTAAAAGGTTTTCAGAGCTTGGTGTGAGCATCTCAATGTATGGCAAGTATTGTTTTCCTAAAATCACCACATTGTGCTCTACTAGAACCCAAACTCTAGCAATGGCAATAGTAACAAAACATGGGAATTAGCAAAAAGTCAAGATGAGATGCCTCCTTTTTCTGTACACACCCTGGAACCTGGGGATAAAGGGTGGTGGTGGTAAGACAATGTCCTATTTATCATTGTCTCCCAAAAAATAACAAGCACTAGTCCTTGAAAGTTAAGTTCCAGAACAAATACTTGCAAACATATGCCAAGAGAAAATTACAACTGACCTACTTTGAGCTGTATTAGCCTTCTTGTCCTTGATGCCTGATGAAAGAAAGTTCCCTTGAGAGTGTTATGGTTTGGATCTTAAATGTTCCACAAGGCCAAGTGCTAAAGGCTTAGTTACCAGCCTGTGGCACTACTGGAACCTTTAGTGGGTAGAGCCTAGGGAAAGTTAGGCCACTGAGTGTGTGCTATGAAGCAGATACAGTACTGGAACCCTGGCCCCTTCCTCTGTTCTGTGCTTATTGACTACCATGTGCCTCTTCCGCCACAAGACCTTCAACAGAAGCCCAAAGGCAACAGAGCCAAGCAAGCACAGCCTCAAACCTCTGAAACTGAGTCAAATCTTTCCTCCTTTTAATTTGATTTTCTCAAATAGTTTGTCACAGCAATGGAAAGCTTATTAACCAGAGAGCACATACATGGTGGTCCACACATTCTTTTGCTTGGTTACACATTCATTCTACAAATATTTCACTGAATTATCTGTTACATGCTAGGCACTGTGAGAAAAGAGTATGAATAACATTATATAGTGTAAACTAGCAAAATCACCAGACTTAACAACTTCACTTTCATTTTAGCTAAAAGGGAGAAAAGATTTTCTCACTCTAATATTTCAAGAGTCATGCATACTTCCTACAAAGTCGGCTAGCTATTCTCAAAAGAAAATAGCTGCTGGGTACCAGACAGTGAGATTTATTTTGTATGTCAGTATTGAGTTTTTGCCATGCTTTAAACAAACTTTAAGTTAATTTTAACATGGAACAACTGTATGGGCACTGTTATGGAGCAATCTTAATATTACTAAAAGTAGGAAAACTAGATATGTTGTATTTCCTGAGGGATGCAACAGGAAATAGAAAGTGCCACTTGTAAAATATTCTTAACAACAACAAAATCAAATTTGACATCATCTAACCAAGCCCAAGAAGGGGTATACAAGAAGCACTGGATGTACAGGAACATATAAAATGACACTATGCAATGAATGCAAGCAACCGTTACCAAAACACAGGAAATTTTATAGGAAAAGTGACAGCCTATATTCATTTGGGCTCCCCGCAGGAGTGCTACCTGAGACAGAGAGTCTATATATGCGGAAGTAGGGCAGGGAAAGGAAGACAGCTGGTGAACTACAGTATGCCAAAGTTTTAAAACACCAAACATTGGAAATATGAATGTTTTCACTTAGCTTTTGTTGTTGTTGTTGTTGTTGTTCAGGCTAGCCTGGAACTCACTATAAAGCACAAGCTGGCCCTCAAATTCAGGGTGATCCTCCTGCCTCAGCCTCCCAAGTGCAGAGATGACAGAGGCACATAATTGTACCCAGCTTTTCACTTAGTTTAAAAAGAAAAAAGCTTCAAGTTTTATGCTAAAAGACCTTGGTATCTCGTAGATTATACCATAAATCCTTCCATCCTTCTATTATTTACCAGCTTTTGCTGTTGGGTGTATGCATTCTACACTGCAATGTGAAAAAAAAATTTCCTATATATATACAACACATTTATTTCACTACTAAACATGTAACAGGGTTTCTTGGTCTTCAAGAAAAAACTGTTCTTTAGTGCAATATCTGGCTTATTTTGTTCCATATGCACTTACTTCCAGAATGATTCTCAGACTTTCTGGTTTCTTATTCCTAAGCAGAGTACTGTGTCACAAGGTAAAAGTATTTTTATTACCAAATCCCATGATTTTATTTCGTAGACCTAAGGTACTTAATTTACTACTTACCTATAAAATAGCATATCTTCATAACCATTCTCTTGCTTCTAACTAAACCAACTCTAAATGTCAATCAGAAGTGGTTGTTGACAGGCCATATACTGTTGAGATGCCTAGCCTAATTAAATGATTGGAAGAAAAAAATCTTTAATGCTGCCCCATATGCCACATCTATTTATGTTAACTTTATAAAGCAAATGGACTTGTATTTTTCTTTTTGAGTATAAAATCCCCCAAGTGACAATCTCAAAGCTGTCATATATAGTAAAAGTCATTAACTCATGATTTCTAGCACTACTGCGTAGAAGTTTAGCCTTCTAAGCAGCTCTACCAAAAAACTAATCAGAGAGTAACAATGTTCGTTAAAAGGAAATATAAATTTAGTAATCTTTCTCTTGCTCACTTTTGTCCCCATTTTCTTAGCTGCCACAAGGTAGAGGTAAAGAAAAAAGGAATAAGCACTGGCCCATTTAGGAATATACTGTATAATCATCAAGACAATTTTGAGTTTCATAGACATTCTTTGTCTAAATTTAGTAATACTGCTTCTAGAATTTCCCCCAGTATACATGATTATGGGCTGAAACAGATACCTTTCTTGTTTCCTGTTAAGTGAGTAATCCTTAATTAGCATTTCAACTCAAAAATGTTAAATTTTGCAAGCATAAGGCCCCAAGTTCTATCTCCAGGACCAAAAAAAGAAAAAAGTTAAATTTTGTCAAATGCATTTCCAGTATCTATTGAGATGATTATATCAGATCTAATATAATAAAAGGTCATTTAGCTCATATATTTATATATATGTTTAAAACATAATGTCAGTGTAATGAGAGGAGGAAATTTAGAGTATTATATACTCCGTCTTTCTACTTGAGTCTCCCATAATATCTGCTTTATACAAGTTGCTGGTGTGCTATTTTGTTTATAGATGTTTACAATTTCTACACTGTCACTGTAAATTTCAGAAAGCCCTTAGCTTTCTAAAGTGCCCTTGTCTGTCTGTCTTGTTAAATGTTTTTTGGCCTATATTCCTTCTGCCTTGTTTAGAAAATAAGAGATCGCAGCCTCCCTTTCTTCACATTTGCTGCTGTAATATACCATTCTATTCCTAACCTCCTGGAATCACTTTTTTGTATAGGTATGCCTCATGTTTTCGGAATAGAGTTTTAATTTGTGCTCTAACATGAAAATTTTAGTAAGTCAGTTAAACCTGCTATGGTTACTGATATAGTAGATGTGCTTTGTGTCATTTCTGTCAAATTATTTTTTCATATTTTATGGTCTTTTAAAATACCTTTTCTCTATACAAAACTGGGATATAAATATATATATTTTTAGTACTTTTGTTTTAAAAGGTAGTTCTTTTGATACACAGGAAGTTTTATTTTTCTTATAGTAGTAATCATTATAAAGAAATCTTTTACTCCTCCATACATGTTGTTCTGCACACTGCTGTTACAGTCATCCTTATTAAAATTCAATTTTGTGTTAGCTCCTTAAACTCCAATTTCTAAGGTAGCTCACTGGAGGATAAAGTCCACAGCTCTTCACATTCTGCCCCAACCTAACCTTTCAACTTTATCTTCCAATGATATACTATCTGAACTTCCACGACCAGGCTTCACGACTCACTTATTTCATCTACAGAAATTACTCTGTTCCTCAGATTTTTCTAGGATACTTCCTAGAAGCTTTACAGTATTGTGACATATATATGTCTCAGGTGATTCTTATGCTTGGTCATGAAAATCTCCCTAAGTAGGTTGTAAGCTCCTGAAGGGCAGGATGGTCTTGAATTTCCTGCAGGCCCCACCTGGCTGAATGTTCCCAATCCCATAGGTTCTCATCGAGCATGACCATGAGCTTGTGTGAGAGTGGGTGGACATGTTGCTGGGGAGCTGTGTAAGACAGAACTGTGACCAATACATAGTTAAGAAAGGTGAGTGCATCCAGTTCTATTAGGGAAAAACCTGCTAACCGGGTTTTCTTGTAAGCTCCGTCATAACAAGTTTTCAACTGGAGGGGGTAAATGGCCATTCTACCAGCAATGCTGTCAAGGAGAGTCATGCACCAAAGGAAAGGGGAGGATATTCTACATCCAAACCACTGTTCCCTTCATTGTGTAACTCTGAGTAACTACTATTTTGATCCAAGGAAAGCAGAGTCTACAAAACCTGATAAGAGACTAAAGAATCAATGACAGAAACGATATGAAGTAAGCAGTGAGACAGATAATTTATATATAAGTAATCTTTGAAGTTCATGATTCTATTTTAGTGCTCTCTTTACATCTCATGATACAGAAACAAAGTTATAAAATATTTGTGTGGCCCTCACATTTGATCACTTATTTGCCCAAGAGAGTTCCATTTGTCTAACCCAGACTCCTTATCTGAAAACTGTTGTTTTAATTAAAAACAAAATGTTCATTGAAACTGCTGCAGTAATTTCACTAAAAGATAAAATAGAAAAATTATGCTTATCCCTATAACAATAGAGGATGTGAACTACAGATGATTTGGGACTTGCCTTTTCTTCCTTTTAAAAATCACATCTACTGGTGGGCACATTATTTCTTTGTATTTACTCTCCAAATTTTTAAAAAATTGTATTAATACATGTTTGCAGTAAATAATATTTGTATTTCTTTGTGGAGAGTTGGTACATGTATACAATACATCTTAACTCCTTTTTCATCCCCCTTTCCATTCCCTTTCTCCCCTTTCCCTCCATCCCTTCATCCCCCTCCCATCTGAAAAAGATCTATCACCCTACTTCCTATTATCTACCTTTTATTTTGCTCTTTATTTATAATTTGGCTTTCTCATGTAAGATTTACTCTCTAAATTTGATTGTAAATTTATTTGCCACTTTTTTACTTCCTAGTTTGTACAAAGAGGCTAAGTATTTTTCATAAGTCTTTTTGGAAGTAGATATCTGAAATTCTTGCAGTATGATCCTTTCATTATCAGAGTCTGAGTTCCAGAGCCCAAGCAAGTATTTCAGAAAGTACCTTCTATTCCACCCACAAAATAAATGCCATTCACAACTTCTCACAACTTTAAGTAAATATACTTCTTTTATGGTCCTCTAAAATTGCAGAATGTCTATGAATGAAAGAACTTTATAGTAATCTGGGTCCATCTGTTTAATGCTTTAGAAAACACTGTAACATCTCTACCATGCTTAGTACAAAGAAAATAAATGATAAAACAGTACAAAATCCACACCTCCTTAGCAAAAGGGAAAAAAGACATTCCTAGAGCAAAATAAATTTTCATTATTTTGTAAATCTTAATTCTTCCCAATGCAAGGTCATTACCACATGAAAGGACTCTATTGATCATTAAAACTTCCTGACAGTGGTACATTTGCTTTGGTAAATCTTATGTGAATGGTCAAAACTTCTTTGGCATATTTACATAGTTCTTCAATGTGAACTAATGTGATTTTACCTCTGTTAGTTTCTAGGCTTGCCACAATAAATTAACACAAACTTAATGGCTCAAAACAAATGTATTCTTTTACAGTTCTATGAATCAGAAGTCTGAAATCAAGGTGCTAACAAGGCCACCATTTTTGCAGTGGCTCTTCAAGAGTTAACCCCTGCCTACTTCAGGTTCTAGTGGGTACTGGCATTCTTTGGCTTACAGATGCACCACTTCAACCTCTACCTCCATCTTTGCATCATCTGTGTGTTTTCCTCTTCTTGTAAAAACATAAGTCATTGGAGTTAGGACTCATCCCAGATCCAGAATGGTTTTGTTTCAAGACCCTTGATAAAGTACCTCTACAAAGACCCTATTTCCAAATTAGGTCACATTTGGAAATTCTGGTGAACACGGATTTTGGGGAGACACTATTGAACTCAATGCAATTTTTGACCCCAAATATATATATCTACATAGATACATAGGCAGAAATAAACAAGCTATTTGAGGGTGTATATGTATCTCAAACATCATTGTTTAGATTACAAAATAAGTGAATTCAATACTTTTCTTGCATTAAAAGTATTTAGGAAAACAACTTTTTGCATTGAGAGCGAAATAAGGAATTTCTTATGCTTCTTTTAAAAGCTATTTAAGTTTAATAAAATATTTTAAAAATCAACTTCATTATTTTCATGTGTCAAACTCAAGCTAGTCTTAATAGATTTTGTAGATATTCTAGAACATTTTCAAATGCTTCTTTCAACATGTAGACCTGTGTAAGTGGCTAATGATATGACATGAGTAATATACAAGGTACCATGCAGTAATTTATGCCCCAAAAAGAAAATGTTAAGAAAAATAGTATTATCTTTCCTTTAATCCACTTTAGACATTTGGCTCTAATGACATTTACCTTGTCAGAGAGATTAAGCCCCAAAAGCTTCAACTTTTTAACAATGAGGTACTGTATATTGAAAAGCATGGTTTATGGATTTTACAGGGTCTGCTCAAGAAGATTCTATCTCCAAAATATTTTGAGCAGTATTGTTTGAGTAAGGGAATAATCTCTTTAAAGCAGTATTTTAGAACTGCAGGTGGGAACACATTAATGGATCATGAAATCAATTCATTGGAATTATACCCAACATTAACAAAAAGAAACAGAAGATATAACTGACTGCAGTTAAATATTTTTGAAAAACTTTTAGTTGTGCTTTTTTGTAGCAAGTTATAGTATAAAGTGTTTTTGAATTTGTTTGTTGAGACTCAGAGTCAAAGGCTGGAAAGCTGCTGCTGCAAGGTGATAATGTACATTCAAATATTAAGTTCTCATACATTGTTTAGATAGTCTCATGCTATAAAGAATAAAATATAAAATACTTTTTTGCTGTGTATTTTTCCAGTATGTGAGAAAGATTTTCTGTGAAGCAGTTTTCAGTCCAGTGATGATTATTTTAATATTTCTCTTCGGCAGAACACAAATTCCACTGAGACAGGCATCTAAGCATCACTAACAAATCTCAGAACTTGAAAGTAAAAAGCAGCCTTAGATTGCTAGTTCAACGTTTTTATGGATAAACCTGAAAGAAGGCAAAGAAGTGCATGCTTAAGGTTATACAGTCAGTGACAGAGCTAGTATCAAAATTTGTGTCTCCTGGCTCACAACTTGTAGACTGTATAAAACTACCACATTAAGTTGTGGTTTGATCATAACCTCAATTAATTGTATATAATTAAATACCCTTAAAGTTTTTATTAGAGCTCATCTTCAGAAATAACAACTAAGGTACATGTGGTACTGGGAATTGAACCAGGGCCTTCATACTGAGTCACATCCCCAGCCCATCCATCCACCCATCCATCCATTCATTTACACAGAGAAAGGGTCTTGCTAAGCCACTAAATTGCCCAGTCTGGGCTTGAACTCATGACCCTACTGCCTCAACTTCCCATAATGCTGGCATAATGGGCATGTATAACCAAATCTAGATACGTTTTTTACTTCTCTTTGGCAATCAAATGAAGTTGCTAATTTGTGGAACTTAAGCAACACTCTCTTTGAAACTATGTTGGTAAACATGGGACTTATTCTTAAATCAGCAGTCTCTTGGCTGAAACTAAACGGTTAGCAAATCCAGATCACCACTTGAAGTTGTTTGAAATGCTTGTCAATTTCTGTATTAAAGCCCAAACAGGATATTTACTTAATGGGAAATTTTGAGATATCAGAGTGAAGTTCTAACATTATAAATTTAAAGAATTTGTTTTCCATTTTTTAATTAACATATGTTACAAAATTAGAAGGACTCAAGGTTAATGTAAGTCTATAAATGACTTAGAGGAACTTGGAAAACAGTCCATCTTGCCTCCAAGTTTGATTGACTACTTCAGAACTCCAGGAGAAGAACTATAGAATTTTTCTGTTTTAAATTTCATTTTGTAATTAGAGTTACATGAGTTTTCTTCCCTCATTCCTGCTTTCTGGGTTTTTTCTTTCTCCCACTGTTATTCATTTGATATTTTTGGATGCAGAAGATACAGCAATTAGGAAAAAGGTTGTAAGTTTAAAACTGGGAAAGAGGAAGTAAAATTGTTACTTTTCGCGAATGGCATAATTGACTAAATGGAAGCCTGAGACAAATTAACTACTACTATTAGAGAATTTATAAGGTATTAGGTACACAATCAATATGCAAAATTAAGAACGCACACACAAGTACATATTGGAAGAAGAATTTATAAAGAATTAGAGTACAACCAAGAGACACTATGTACAGGTACAAAACAAACATGATGAATGTGATCAATATATATACAATGTACCAATACATGTTCTTGGTTAAAAAATAAAAATAAATAATAAAAAAAAAGAATTAAGAGTACAAAATATGCAAAACTAAGAACATATAAAACAATTAGAGCATATAATGGAAGAAGAAAGCCTACTTATAATGGTGACAGAAAAAAATACCTAGTAATAAAATTAACAAGAAATATAATGAATAAAAATATCAAAAAAGCTGATTTTTTTTAAGCAAACTCATTCTAAAAGATAAACAGAAAAAGGAACAGAAGAAAAGGTCTGGTAATAATTTCAACTAAGAAGATACTGTCTACCTCAAATCAGAGAGAAAAGATACGCAGCTCAATAAGCTAGTTTGAAACAGGCAGTCAGCTGAAAGGAAATATTAAGAAGCTTTGAATCCTCGTGAGAATATATATCAAATAAATCTAAAGATTTAAATGTTTCTGACAAAACCACATATGCACAGAATCACTTTCAAAGCTCAGAATAATGAATTCCTTTTTAACCACCTACACGGGCTAATCAAAAAATACAGTGCATGTTTAAATTTTTTTAAAAAAAATTATTACCGCAAAAGAAATATTGCCATTAATCACATCTAATAATCACTGTCATTACCAGGTATAATAAAAACTGTGGCTAATGTTGCTACCAGATGCCATCCAATATTAAAAACAATAGTGTGTCCTATTCTAACCTTCCTCATCAGACTTGGCACCATGCAACCTCTGGCTCTTCCTCAAAGTAAAAATGACAATGAAAGGTAAACGTTTTGACTTCATCCAGGACATTGAGGCAGCCACAACAGTGCAACTAAAGATGCTCACAAAAGTGGACTTTCAGAACTGCTTGAGAAAGTGGCAAGAGTGACAGGATAGGTGCATCTGAAGCAAGGAGGTCTTTTGGAGAGGATTCATGGCAATACTTCTTTTACTGTAACAATTTTTAAAATTTAAACATCATTTTCATTATACCTCATATTATAATCCAAAAAAATTTAATTCAACACACATATACCTGAACACAGTATATAAAAACACTATACAACAAATTAAGTAAATAGAAAAAGTGAATGAACAAAAGAAAAAGAAAATGAGAAAAAATATAAGATCATAATTTCCCTAAAATGTAATAGATCCTGGAAATACATAAGAAAAAGACAACATTTTATAAGCAAAATGAATAGAGAGGATGGAAATATAATGTTATTCACTAAAGTATTATTTACAATAGCAAATAACTGGAAACAACGTAAATATTCATTAACCGAAAAGTGGACAAATTATAATGTAGCTATAATGTAAAATGGAATACTTAGCCTCTTTCCCATTTTATGATATAAAAATAAAAATAGGAAGGTATGTACTAATGGAAAGATCTGCAAGATCTATTGCTAAGGAAAAAGGCGTAGAAACATAAATATATACTCTGAAAACCCATGGTTGGCATTTGCTGTACAAATGAGTCAAAAAAGTATAAAGTTTGAACTCTGTGTGAGTAGGGGGATATGACTATTTTAGTGAATTACTGTGCAGTCTTAGATTTCCTTCAATTTCACTACTCTATGCCTTTGCCACAGTCAATAGGAAAACAGCTGACAGAAGATGAAATGCCTTCTATTGCTGACAGAAGATGAGCATTTAAAAAAAAAAAAAAAAGGTCTCCTACCAACTAGCATGGAAAGTTTGGAAATTGTCTTTGACTACCTTCCATGCCCAGGACCAAGAAAGCAATAAGGCCCAAGGCACTAACCAAAGAGCAACCAAAGAGCTACCAAAGAAGAAACCAGCTAGTCCAATCTGTAAAGAGGCAATAAATAATGTGTGGTTATGATTTAAAAATCAGACAACAGGAAGAAAAGGAGCTCTAAGACAGTACACTAAATAATATTCACATTTATCTCCTTACAGTCTTTCTTCTTTCTTCTAAACGTAGGCCTTTTTTCTTTGTATCATCCAATGAAAAAGTAAGAGAAAGAGACAGACACACTCAAACACAGGGCAGTGGCGGGGGGGGGGGCGTGTCAAACTACTGGAACATAAAAGAACTGGAGAGAAAGCATATCAACAAGGATTGGGGCAGTTAACAGTATAAAACACTGTAAGAGTTGTGAGTAGATTTACCAGAAAATAGAATAATTTTCAATTAGGAAGCTACTGAGGTCCAGGAAATCCTTCACAATCGTTAAGTCAAAAAGGTAAATCATGTTTTAGAGTAGCAGACAGTGGCTCTTCTATTTACAAATTTTCAACTGACAAGCTTAAAAATTTTCAGAGATGCAAAGCAAACAAAACCACACAAGCTCCACATATCATCAATAGATGAAATTATCCATCCCTCGTATGACATATCATTCCAGGCAAGGCATTAATAAATACAATTTCAGAACCTAAAGAGAAATGCTTCTCTATATTTTTAATGATTTTCAACCACCAAAGTTACATTCATACAAACACTGGTTTGCTTTAATGATAGTGGCTTTAATTACTAAAATAATTTATTGATGCAAATTACTCTAGTGCCTGACAATAAGTTAATAAACTTTAATAATACAAGAGTCCAGTATTTCTCAAACAAAATGTGCCCTGAAGACACTCTTGTTCCTCTGACTAAAAACTAAACACCCTGAATAAAAAGCACTCTTAAATCCATTCAGAAGGTATCTTTTATCCCATCTTTACAATATTTTGGTATCTTAAATTTAGTACTTTAAAGTAATATTCCAAAATTGAGAGACTCAATCATTTCACATGGAACTACAAAAAAAGCACTCCATTAACTTCCTCAAATACCACATTTTACTATTTGTTTTGCATGAGAAGAGCTAACGATTATCCAGGGAAACAAAATTACAAATCTGAGTATTCCCTGAATGAAGTAGGCTAGAGTGACATCAAACACACAAAGTTAAGACATCAGTTATGTGCAAGGAACTGCTTAAGTCAGATCTAGTCAGCTGGTTTCTCTTCCATCATGGTTTGAAGAGAAAGAAAAACAGAAAATCTGATTGTTTTGCTATAGGACATGGGATATATCTCAAAATTAAAGCTATTTCTTAAGAGTTTATGTTATTATGTTTTTGTTTTTTTTCTTTTTTAGAACATGCTTCTATTGAAGATAATAACCAGTGTGCATCAAGGAGGTCTTTATAAGTTTACTTACTTTGTAGAATAGAAAATACAATTCACTCTTTCTTCCAACCAATTGAAAAAATTCACTTTCCAATTGAAAAAGTAAGTATTAATGACATTAGAAAAGCATGATCACAGATGAGCTTTTCTTGATCTAGAGCTATATACCCATCATCAACTGACCTGCTAATCGATTCTCACCAAATAGTTTCAGCATAGTATCAAACTTTAAAAAGATTTGTTATATCCTACTTTTTATTAAATTTATAAGCAGATTTAGCTTGATGGTCAAAACTTACTAAAGGTATAAAATACTACACAAGTTTCTGTGTAAAAAACTTTACACTCCACTGGAAGCAATAATAAAAGGATACCTGTGGTTTATGTAAGCAGGCTTTCAGGAGAAAATGAAACTGTAAACCAGCAATTTGAATTCTTCCACACTTACAAACATAGTTCTATTTATTCACCTTCTCAGTGACCAAAGTCTGCAGTAATAACCTACTCTTCACTTACTAAATTCAACTTGAGAATTCAACTTGAATTCATTATCATTTTCAATATACACAGTCAATGACAACAGTCAGAGACATATTCTTATAATGATTCTGGGTGTTCAAGAATAGAAATGATGCTTTTCTAAGTGGAGCTAATGAAACCTTTCATATAGCAGAGACTAAAGCTTGTTTCCCTACTTTTTAGAGCAATTTATTTATTTTTGTATTAAAAGCAGAAACGCATGTCAAGTTAGATTTTTATTTCTATCAATCATAATTATATTTGTCACTATTTTGATAAAACCATGTCATAACTTGCCAGGAGAAAGACAAGCTGATAAGCATTTTAAGAAACTACAATTATTTAGAATCAGACTTTTAAAATAAAAAGCTTCATGCATTTACTCCTTTTAGAGAGTCAAAATGCAGTAAAAGACAGGTGTGATGGCACGCAGCCACAATCTCAGTACTGAGGGAGGCTGAAACGGGGGACTCCAAGTGCAAGTCCTGCCTGGACAACTCAGAGAGACCCTGTCACAAAATAAAAACTAGAAAGGGCTAGAAATGTAGCTCAGTGGTAGTGCACCCCTAGATTTGATCCTCAGTACCACAAAAAAAAAAAAAAAAAAGCACATTCATAGAAGGATGGCCAGCACAAGTACCAACCTACCTCCAGCTACTTGCTCCATTTCACAATGACTTCATTTGTTTGACAAGCTTTCCTTCTCATACCCTCAAAAAATAAATGTCTCCTATATGCCAGACATGGGGCAAAGTACTTATATGCATTATACATTAATCTTACACCCTCACAAAATAATTATCCCCAATTTTAAGTTAGAAAAATAGGCTAGGAGAAGAAAAATTGCTCAAAGTAGGGAGAGCTAGAATGAAGCTGATCTCCCTAGTTTCAGAGTCATTCTGTCTTCTAGTATTATCAGCTATCCCCAGACTCCAGATCCTATTTCTGGGATGTACCACAGAATGAATTCGGTTCTCCCTGAAACAAAACTACATTATTACACACCTAGGCTTTGGGGAAAAGAATCCAAGCAACAGATTTGAAGCATGCACAAATAACAGTCATTACATTTACATTTTATAAATACACATATGTGGTGTGATAAAGAAGTATGATGAATGTTTAAATTTTTTTTTAAATTACCATAAAAAACACATTGCCATTAATCCCCTCAAAATACTCCCTCACTTTGAAAACGCATATCCTATTATTCTTGCCACTTTCTGAAGCAGTTCTGGAAGTCTTCTTTCATGAGTGTCTTTAGCTATGCTGTCAGAGCTGCCTCAATGTCCTGAATGGATTCAAAGCTTGCACTTTGTATCATCATTTCTACTTTGGGGAAGAGCTAGAAATCACACAGTACCAGATATAATGAATAAAGTAGATGACGATATACTTTAATGTTTTTACAAACTTGACAAAGCCCCTTAAAAATAGAAAGACTCCATTTTCTTTTTTTTTTAGGGTTTAAAAATCTGATTCTTAAAGGCCTTTTTCTAAATTGCTTAAATCCAATTACTGAAGTTCCCATTATCAGACTGTGATAATCCCAAGGAAGAAATGGAAAAAATTACTGGTGCTCTACTAATTCAGCCTACTTTTCTTTAGCTCATATACTATTGCCACATTTTTCTGAGATGGTTTTTTTTCCTTTTTCATTGTTTTTCTCTATTGTATCAGTAATGTTCAAGTATAAAAACTCAGGCAACTTTTAAACTTACAGGCCAGTAAAATGTTCAAAGTTCTACATAATCACAAAATCACAGAGCTAGTTAGATCACGGGGACCTTAAGTACAATAACACTAAGGATTTGCAAAGCAGCTAGGATTTGATTTTAGTCTTCGCAAAGGCAGAAGACCTGAGATCTATACATCATTACATAAGACTCCTCTGAGTGGTACTGTTTTTCTCTCCTCCTACATGAGGTAATCTAAGTGCTGATGAAAAATCTACTAAAAATCGTGATTTTTAATTTTGCTAAGCTGATAATGAACTGTTCTAATGGAACTTGGCCACAGACTTGGTTGGCTTCTTTAGGACCAATTCTGACATTTAGCTATGTCAGCAAACCAAACAGTAAGACTTCTAAAAAAAATTTTAAAAGTACAGGTATTCATGTAAAAGATTTATTAGTGAAAGACATGGCTCTTTTTCTTCATTCTACTTCAGACAAAAATTTCAGCTTATCAATTTAACCCTTCAAGGCAATACTCATATACAACTTTCTCTAGTATCTAGGCTTTAATTTCTCCACTGAGAATTTGTTACTTAACTTCTTCAGCAGCACTTCTCATCTTCAGCAGCATTTCTGTCACCTGGGTATACTGTTAAAGTGCAGGCTCTGATTCAATAGGCCTGAGGTGAGGCTATTTGGAGGAAGTATGTACAGGCTTACAACTACACTTCTGAGTGTCAGGATCTATAGCCCACTTCTATAAGTATCTTTAGGTACCTATCACTTTCCCTTTCGGTATTCTTGTTACTTACATATACATCTTCTCTCTCAAATTGAATTATAAATTTCTTGGGAGGCATGATAGAAATGGAAATTAAAACAACACTGAGATTCCATCTTACTCCAGAGAAAATTGCTATCACTGAGAAATCAAATAATAACAAATGTTATCAAATAATAACAAATGCTATGGGAAAAAGGAAGACTTCTACACTGTTGCTGAGAATATAAACTAGTACAGCTACTATGGAAATCAGTATGGAGAATCCTCAAAACACTAGAACTAGAAATTCCATTTTACCTAGCTAGGTCCCCTTCAAGATATCTTCCCCAAAGAGCTAAAGACAACATATCACACTGATACATGCATATCCATGTTTATAGCAGCACAATTCATAATAGCTAAATCTTAGAAGCAGTTTTCATGTCCACCAACAGATGAACAGATAAAGAAAATGTGATATTTATATACAACGGAATATTATTCTGCCATAAAGAAAGATAAACTTAAGTCATTTGTAGGAAAATGGACACACCTCAAGACCATAATGTTAAGTGAAATACATACAAGCTTGACTATCACACAATTTCTCCTATATGAGAAAACCAAAATAGAAATAAAGAGCAAAATAAAAGATAAGTAATAGGAAGTCAGAAGATAGATCTTCCTCAAACGGTAAGGGGATCAAGAGATGTAGGCAGGTGGGAGTGAGGGGGAAAAGGGGATAAAAAAAGGAATAAAGGAATTAAGATGTGTTGCATGCATGTATAAAGTGCACACAAGGAATGTATACATTACATACTGCAAACATGTACTAATAAAAAAAGTATATTTTAAAGGGAATATTTCATCAAATAATAAGTCCATAATTAGGAAGAGTTAATATTTTAGCCAGGAAAACAAGATAGAGTACACAAAGAATTACTGAATTATCAAATCCAATGTGCTTACCTTATAGGCTAAAAATTTTAGTTAGATGATTTACCCAAAGTTGCAGTGTTCTGTCAGTGAAATGCTTTAACATCTGTGCTTTGCTCAGTGCTGCCTCTTGAATAGACACTAACGAACAAAGGTATAAACCTTTCATTGTTCTTAAACTCTGTCTTGTGAGTAGATTTATTTTGAATTATCGGAGAAAGTAAGAGTAATCTATTTTTTGAAAAGAGGACAAATAACATGAACAAGTAATACATATATAAACTCAGAAATAAATATGCTCAATAAGTGTGAAAAAAATATTTAACTTTGGTTGTAATGAAAGAAATGTAATTTAAATCAGGTGTCATTCTTGATTTATAAAAATACCACAGATTATAAAACACTCACTGTTGATTATGATGTAAAGAACTGGGGTACCTTTATGCACTGTTGGTAGAAATACAGATTGGTACAACTTTTCAGTAGGGCAATTTTGTACTATGTATCAAAAATGCTAAATATAAGAGACCATATGATCCAAGAAGTGTAATTCTAGAAGTATCCTGAGCATCTATTGGGCATTTGCACTGATCATCATTTGCACTGATGATCATGTACATCTTCTGTACATTTTTATAAATGAAAAATTGTAAATAATCAATAATCTAAGTATTTTAAAAGATGAAGGAAATTATAGTGTACTATAAGGCTATTTAAAATTCATGATATATAGGTTAGAAAATATTTTCAATAGCTGTGGTAATAAGACATCTTCTTCAAGCCTTATACAAATTTTAACTCATCAGACATATTTACTGAATTCAAATATGATGGTATATTCCAGTACCACTCAACCCTAGGTACATCACAGAATCAAATAAGAATACAAAAGTTATTGTCTCTCTCTCTTCCCCTCTTTCTCTCAATGGGTTTGTGGAACATACAGAAATAGAAGACCAACAACTCTAAAGACAAGAAGACAGCTCACACCGAAAGATAACACAAATGACCTTTACATGTTAAAATTAATATTAATTTTAATTAATATTAATACTATCACTCATATTAAATAGAATCACATTAAAATACACTGAGACATCACTTCTCTCCTACCAGAATGACAAATTATTTGACAAATTATTTGCAAAGGCTACAGGGAAACTGTTACATTGTTGGCAAGATCAGAAAACGGCACAACCCAAACAGAGGAATTTCATAACCACACCATCTACAAAATTATATATACTGTACATTTTACCTTTTGCCCTAGCAACTTCATTTACAGGAATCTATCTCAAAGATATGATATCAAAACTACGTATGTCTCAGCTAGTATTTACAGAACTATTTGTAACAGCAACTGAGGGGAAACAATAGTGGATTGACAAATCTACCCTGTATAACATAAGTAGCTTAAAAACAAACACAAAATATTTCTATTCCCATCTCTAGGATAAATTTTTAAGTTAAAAAAAAGTGTATAAAAGTGTCAATAATATGTACAGTTTAATCAAATGGGAGGAAAAAACGAATATATACATACATAAATACAAATACATTTGGTACAATAAAAATCAAAAGGAAAGAACAGTCATAAAATTTAAAAATAAAAGTCTTCTTATAGTAGGAGGAAGACAGGAGAGAAGATAGATATTAGAACTATTCCAATACCAATTTCTTTACAGATCTGGCTTTGGAAGCAATAAGTTTTGCATGATTATAAAGTAAAAGATAAATTATTAAAAATTAAAAAATAAAAGATAAATGAAATGAATAAACCTAACAATGTATGTCAAACAAGTGTTAAAACCACAAAAACTGAATTAAAAAAGTACAGTAAACACAAAGACAGAGAAACATAAAATCACATCATGAGGATAAAAACAGCAATATCCAGAATGTGTGAAATTCTACACCACAGTTTACTAAAAATCACAAGGAAAAAAGATAAGATGGAATAGGAATCTATAGATTTTAAATTTGTGGTTAGGGGGTGTAGCTCAATGGTAGAGTATGTACTCAGCATGCAGAAGACCCTTGTTCAGACCCCAGCATCAAAAAAAAAAACAAAAAAAATATAAAGTTTTAGTAAGAGACATGAATTAATTGTAATGAATGAATCTTGTATATGGCCCCAATTTTTTTTAATGGACACAATCAGGAAAATCTAAATACTGACTAGATATTTGATTAATTTTTCTAGACATGATAATGGTATTTGGGGGAAAATTTTTTTTCTTAAAACTAATGCCCAGGTCCTATAGATATAAATGATCTAGCATAGGGTCCAAACATTATTTTGGTACTGGTGGGGTTGGGGGTCAGGGTTGGGGGCTGTCCTTAGGACTTAACCCATCGCACATGTGTTATATCACTGAGCTATATTCCTAGACATCATATTAAAATTATCCCAGGCAATTCTAATAAGCAGCCAGGTTTGTAAGTTATAGATGAGGGGCAAGTTATAGCAGCAAGATAAACAGCTTCCATCTAGTTATGAATTGAACTGCGTATCTCCAAAAGCATTTTTCTTGAGGATTGGAATATGTATTTATTATTGGCCTTAATGGTTAAAACTGACACCTAAGAATATTACTGTACTTATTTTTAAAACAGGTAATTTTAACTATTTAAAATTTTAAATTAAATCAAGTAGCTTCCTAATTTATTTAGCTTCCTAAACTAATCAAACTTTTCCTAACTTTCTGTACATACTGAACAAACCAAAGAACAATGGCAAAAACTTTAAGTATTCAAGCACAGGTCAGTTAGGGTTAGTTTTAGTTTATGATCTATAAACATAATTAAGGAGATTAATGAGAAAACATCTTGAATAGAGGAACTGGAGTAGAATATTAAAAACCTATGAACCACAGAAGAGGTTACTTAGGCTATATTAGACAATTTCATTCCAATTTACCTTTATTTGTCTTACCTTACTTTTTCAAAACTCTTGTATACAACCAATACAGAAAGAATAATGCTAAGAAATACTTAAGCAGAAAACAATCATTTTCAATCCTGAATAAACCTACCTCAGATAAAAGCAGAAAAGGGTCAATTAATACATATATTTTAATATACATCAAGCCTCAGGAAGAAAATTTATCATAATGAGTTTCTGTGTTCAGTTACCCAGCTGGAAAGGCTTTGTAGGCATAGAATGACTAAAAAAACACAGTAGTAAGAGAATATATAGCTGTTTTGAGGCCATTTAAAGAAAAAATGATGACCTTCACCAAGTGGGAACTTGAGTTTTTTATGTTTTTGTGAAAAAGAATTAATTCGAAACCCAAGACATTGGGAGAAAAGGAAAAGAATACATTGGGGAACACACAGGATGTATTTAATAGGTGAGATACTGAATAAGGAGGCTCCATAAATATGACAGAATTACCAGTTGGGTAAGCAACTCAAAGTTGTCATAAGATAGATGTTTTATAAATATTTGCTAACTGTTACAAGCTAATTAAAACTAGGTAAACACTGTGTTCAAATTGAATCTAGTTGGACTTGTAATTCTGGTTTATTAAACTTTTTCTGGGACTTTATTTTCCAGACCATTAATTTTGACAAGTGTTCTCTCAAAGGTGTTCTAGGTTTCTATTCTTCCTATGCTTAGAAAGATAAGTAGACAAAATGTTAACTTTATTTTAGTAAAATACAGATTTTTGTCTGGGGAAAAAAATCCTTTACATACTTAGCAGAACTACTAGGTTTTCTCCAAAAAGCTAAGTTATTTCAAAGAAGATCAATGGGGGAAAATGTATCTATGTAGTTTCCTTATTCAGTGTTTCAACTTTCTATTATCTTGAGTTTTTTACCCTTTGTACTTTTCAATAACCTAAAAATTTGTAGTAGACAATTCTTAATTCAAGACATTTTACAGATAAGGAAAAGATAAGCATCTAATGTCCTTAAGGATAGAGTGGTCTCTAATAATAGTATTATACCAACACTTCTAGAAGGAAAAAAGAATCTAGGTATATAATGAAATCACAAAAAAGCACTGTACAGAATATTTTTCTCTAAAGAGGTATCACTGTCCTATGTTTATAAGAAGTGGCAATAACACATTCTATCATTTAACACCATTATGTTTATGAGAGAACCTTTAGTTCTCAAAAGTATGCTGACATTTCATTTTTTACAGTGTTTTTTTTTCCTGAAAAGGACCAAGGTTTTAAATACACCTTGCATGTATGAAAAGAAAGACAAAAAACTATTTCAAGCACAAGTATTGAAATTTAATGTAACATGATGAAATTCAGCACTGCAAGTCAAGAAATTGTTTCTAGTCACAGTTTCTCCTGTAACCTGCTATAACTTCCTAGAAGTTACATATGTTTCTTAAATTGTAAAGAAATGCTTTTTGTTCAATAATGTTCATCTTAAATTGGCTTTCTAAAACTCTCTTACAGTTAAAATATTTTCAAATACTGCACTATAATAACCCAATTAAACGCACATCATTTTGCCATATGGAGTTAGTTCTTCTCTTTTGTCTCATTTTGATCCGAAGCCTGAGCAAGTAGCTGGCATAGTCAGGATGTACTTTGGAGGAAGAGGGACTGAGAAAAGATTCTTTTGTAAGATGGGATATGTTGAGCAGATTAGGAAGTTGAGTAATGAGTGCATATGTATGCAGAAGACCTGGTCATTCTCGAGTCAAGAGCAATAAAGAAAATATATCCTTACAAGGCTGTAGCAAGATTTAAAGGAGGCCTTGGGTTGAGCCTGTCAGATAATCACACTCTTTCCAAACCCGTATTCTCTCAGTAGACACCAAACCAGCCTACAGTTCCGGGTTTCCAACCAATCCTAGGAAGCCACAACAGATGGCACTGCAAACCCCGCGCACCTTTTCTCAGCTCGAGTAAGATCCACACGGCCCCAGAACCCGTCGGCTTCGCACCTTCCCCAAAGGGAGGAGGTGGGAGAAAACACTAGCTCTAGCCTCGGTCCCTTCGGATTCAGGGTACCACCAGGTCCACACGGCCCCAAACTGAAACAACACCCGTCCTCTTAGGGTAAAGGGGAGCTCCTCCGCCGTGACTCTCCCATGTACTACACTCCCCCAGGACTCATCCTCCTGTTTACAGGTCTCAAGCCCCCGACCGTGGTTTCTCAGGCCTCAGGGACCCTGGGCCTGGAAAGCCGCAGACAGATGGCAAAAGTGACGACAAGGGGGACGGTGCACTGCTCGCCAAAGTATAGGTAAGAAAGCAGCGGGAGCAGTGTTTGCCCTCCGCGAGGGGGGGAGGCGGTCGGTGAGTCTGTCGAAGGGTCTGTCATTCCCCCATTCACTCACCAGGAGCAGCAGGGAGCATCTGAGGTCGGGTAAAGATAGGAAGACGGCAGGATTCATGGTAACGCTGGGGTCCGCGGCAGGGACAGGCGTTGGTGGCTGGAACTGGGCTGGGTCGGGCTGGGAGAGGAAAGGGCTGGGCTCCGGGAGCCGGCAGCGGCGGAGGATCCTCCTGGCAGCGGCACCTTGTCCTCTCGACCCGGAGCTCCAGCCGCGAACACCCGGGACAACTTCCAGAGAGGCCTCGTACACCCTCACTTCCGGGTCCTGCCCACTTTGGAGTACTTTGGGAAATGTAGTCGTGCAGTTCCCTCTCGGAGCACGTCATCAAGCGCCCGGAACTCGCTTTCCCAGCAGGCCCATAAACCAGACCCGTCGAGCCCTCTGACGCAGGGCCCTGTGGGATTGAAAGGGCGGAGGGCGGTGCACCTCTGAGTTTCCCGGGATAAGAACTACAATTCCCAGAAGGCTGAGTGGTCGAGCGCCTACGGCGGCCTTCTAAAGGGGTTTGAGGACTTCGGCGCCCAGGGATCTCAGCCTGCAGGTGTGGTGTCGCGCGCTTGCGGGAGGGGTGGCCCCTTGGGGGTCGCCTCCTGGAGCCGCCCCCGGGACGTCAGTCCTGGAGGAGGCGAGGGTGAGTAGAAAAGGGCCACGTGGGAGGCTCGGATCGATCGGTGCGCATCGCCGTGGCCACTGCCGCAGACTTACCGTCCTCCTGGCCTTAGCCTTGACCTGACCCTCGCTCACTGGCCTCCTCGCCTGCTTGCCCCCTCTTTCTGCGCTAATTCCTTCGTTGTAAAAGGAGAACCTCCTCTTAGGGCTTCAGTGAGTTAATGTTTTACCCCTAATTGATGACGAGGGCTCGTGTAAAGAGTGGCTATGGTAAGAGACAGGATAGCACGTTGTAAACTGAAAATCTCAGTGCCAGATGATTACTTCTAATGCGTAGATTAGAAGGATCGTTACAAATTCCTTGGCCAAACACTCAAGGATCTTAACCTGGTCGCCTGAAGCTCGCCAGGATCTTCTGTAAATAGCCAGCAGGTCCATGTGCCCTTAAAGGATAACAACATACTCACTACTACGCACCCAGGAGGCACTCTGACCTTTTTGCGGTTTTCTCTACATCTAGCCTTTGCTCCAGCTTTTCTGCTGCCTAAAATGCCCTTACCCCCATCTCTTTATGGAATACCATCTCAAATGTCACCATCTCTGACATTTCAGCTCTGACTTCTGTCATAATCAGCCACCCTTTCGACTTAAGGAAAATTGCTCTTCCTTTGTGTGTGACTACAATACCACTAGTTTTGTACAGTTATAATGATTAAGCATTTATTACACTGGCTTGTTTCTTAACAAGTTAAAAACGATGGTACCTTTGCATGTTATGGCACTTTTTTTTTTTTTTTTCCTGGTGCTGGGGATCGAACTCAGGCCCTTGTGCTTACAAGGCAAGCACTCTAACCACTGAGCTAAATCCCCAGCCCCTGTTAGGGCACTTTTAACAAAGCAGTTTTGATTTTCATCTATAAAAAAACAATTCACAAAAAGATACATTTGTGCTTAAAAAAAAAAAAAAAGAAAACCCTAGCGAAATGGCTTCCCCAGAGTGACAAAGTAAGTCAGTGGCAGAGGCCAAGAATAAGATCTCCTAACTTCTATGGCAGTGCTTTTATCTCTGTACTACTTGTCTACTTCTCTGACAGAACCCAAATACAGTTAAACTGGGAAATTAAAAAAGAAATTAAACTTTGATCCTGATTACCCTTCCAACTTAGTACTCAGCCTGTTACCTCTCATTCAACATTTACTGAGCACCAATTCTAAATTTTTTACAATGCTAAGTATTGAGAATCATGAAATGAAATGTATAAATACATATGCACATAACTAAAACCTAATTGTAATGTGTTTTTCAAAGTATACAAAGAACATTTTTGTGGTTCTGATGTGCCTAAAATTGATCACTTAGAATCTAAAACAAGAGTTCAGAACAGCACCTAACACACAGTTGGCACTTGTTGAATGAATAAACATAACCTAATTTTTCATTTTTCATGTTTTACAGAAATCCAGAGAGCTGAGACAGTCTAAGGATGCACTGCTGATTATTAACAACCCAACCTAGAACTCAGGCATAATTACTTTCTAACATGTTTCTGCCTCCACCCCAGTTTTGTGGCTTCTCCAAGTGACTTTAGTATAGCTTGTGTATGATTATATTAGTGGTTCTTCTCACATGACAGTTATGCTCAGACATGACAGAAGTGTTTCACAATGCCGTTTTTTCCACTGTATTTTCTGCTATAATGTTAACTCAAATTGCCAGCAAAATGAAAAGGAGGAGCTTTTATCATAATTAAAAACATTTTCTCCCTAAGGAGGAATTTGAACCAAATATCCTTGTCAATGACAGTAAAGACACTTACTCACCTGTTGTGAAACAAACCCAGACTTTCTGGAGCAAAACTCCCAAAACACCAGGAAGCACATAAATTGGAATGATGTGCTTTTTAGTGATATTGGAATAGACTTGCCTAGCTTCCTGACAATTAACTGGAACCGATTAATAGCTGCTCACTTACCTTAAGTATGTACTGTATGTTCCAGTTTGCCATGATCCCCATGATTCCTACATTTCTTACACCTGCTGTCTCCTTGGTATTTGTTGGCGTTCAACTCTGGATTTTTTGGTAGGGCATCTTAGGTTTTGGAAGTATATTTAAGATCATAATGTATCCTCCCCTTACTCCTTCCTATAAGATGTTTGAATTCTTGCTACATTTCTGACATAGTCCAACCTCTGCTTGAACACTCTTATGAGAGGGAAGTCACTCTTTTCCTATGTGAGTAATACATTTCTAGAAGGCCCTTCGGGGGGGGGGGGACACGAGATTACCAATCAGAACAATTTTTTTTCAGCGAAATATGGTTAATCCTAAAGATGTAGTGTTTTAAGTAAAATTTTTAGGTCAAGATCTCAACTAGGTATGTTTCTCTAGTGGACCAAGGAGAAAAAAGTAAAAATAAAACTTCACAGTTTGTGGATTTGAAAAAAAGAACTAGGAGCCTTTTAATGTAGTGCTTAAATCTAGTTGATTCGGATTTGACATCACACCCTTTTTCTGGCTTGATCCACTTTTTTTTTTTTTTTTTTGGTGCTCGGGATCGAACTCAGGGCCCTGTGCTTGCTAGGCAAGCACTCTAACCACTAAGCTAAATCCCCAGCCCCTTAATCCACATCTTGATTCTGAATATCAATTATGTTTGTATTATGTGGAATCATATTACCTGTAGTAATTTAGCAGTCATTGCGCTCATTGTACCCTGTACCTAATGTTAAATATTGGGTGTTTTTCTTTTCCTCATTCTCTGAGAATGGTTTTAGAAGTACCCAGTCCTTTCATTTTATAGATAAGCAACTGGTACCAAGGTCATTTAATTTGCCACTTTATGGCAGTTATAGGACTAGACCACACTGCTTTCATCCTAATGAAAACTTTCCAGTAAACGGTGTTTACAACATCCACACTTGGACCTGATGAGACAGGTTTCAGAAATGTTTCCTGCATATACTTATTGACTGAATCATTGTTTCAGGCTGCTCCAGTTGGTCGGAAGACTATGAACAAGTCGGAGAACTTTCCCTTTACTGGTTCTTCATTAGCATCTCAAGTTCATGCTGCTGCGGTTAATGGAGATAAGGGTACTCTTCAGAGACTCATCACAGGTAAGCATCCCCTTCAGAAACTGTAAAAATGACTCTCTGTCCTAAGGGAATTTGTTAATTTTAGTTTTAATTTGCAATGTACTCATATGGTTTAATGGAATTATATTAAATATAAATATTAGTATTTATATTTTATTCTAACATTTGGACAAGAAAGAAATTAAATCCTAAAATTTAAAAACATGGATTAGGATTATGTAAAAAGGACCTGAGAAATTTCGGTGTATTTGGCATTCTGTTAGTCAGCTTTTGTAACTCTGCCAAAATACAGTGGTACCTTGGTTCACAAATTTAACTCTTTCCATGATTCTGGTCACAAAATTTGTTCCACAGTTCTGTTTGCAACCGAATATGCAATTCTGCAACCGGAATCGTGGAAGGAATAAAGTCCATGAACCAAAGTACCACTATACTTGAGATAAACAACTTACAGGAGGAAAGGTTTCTTTTGGCTCATGGTTTCAGGCCATATTTGTCTGGTTCCCTTGTTGTGGGCCTGCAGAGGCAGAAGAGTACAGAGGAGTAAAGCTGCTTACCTCGTGGCAGTAGGGAAGCAAAGAGAAAGAGCTGAATCTCTTATTTCCATCACCTCCCAATAAGGCCATCAAAGTATGGTCTCATTATTGTTTTAATCCACTGATAAAACTAGAACCCTTGTAATCCCGTAACCTCCAAAATCCCATCGGTTGGCAAGCAAGCCTTTGAAACAATGAACCTTTTGAGGGGGACATTTTAGATAACAACAATAACAACCAACGAATCTAAATAGTATGTTATTAGAAAGAGAATTACTCTTTTAATAACAGATCTAGAATGAGAAAGTGGATACCGATTCTTTAACATTTAATATATAGTATACTCAGCGTACAAATGTTTATAATTAAAAATTGATTCAGTTGTTCTCATTTATATGCATAAATGATATATGGAAGTCAACTGTACGAAGGAGAAAGGGATCAAGAGATGGAAGGAGGAGAGGGGGACAGGAGGAAAAGGGAATGGAAAAAGGAAGTGAGATGTGTTATGTACATGTACCAACTCCACATAAGGCATGTCAATATTATGTCCTGCAAACATGTACAAAAAAGGTGGGGGGTCCAAGAAATGGATGAAGGGGGCAGGGAGGGAGAGGAAAGGGGATGAAAAAAATGAATTAAGCTGTGCTATTTACATGTACCAATACCCCACAAGGAATGTAAACATATACTACACACATTTAGTAATTTTTTTTAAAAAGTCCAAGTTCTAGAGAAAACAAAATGAATAGAGGAGAAGCAGCATGTAAGGACATAATGGGTAAGAATTTTCTAGAATTGCAAAAATCACAAATCCACATATTCACAAGTCCCAAAGAGAATAAATAAAATAAAAATATATATTATTTGTCATCTTTATACATACTAATGTCTGGTAACATCAGGACTGACGACTTGGACAAATTAAAGTCTAAACTACTATAACTTTAATACTCATTCCTTCAGAATTTTTTTTCATCTTACATTTCCAGGAGCTTTTACACATATTCCCTAACCTCTGGGAAGCCTACAGCTTATTTCTAGTCCCCAATACACCACAAATTTTGTATTACTTTTCTCTACGCATTCTACTCCATCAGCTCTTTTCTTTCTGCTGTGACCTTGCCTTCTTTACTGAACGAAGTCCTACTCCTCTTTAAAAAACAAAACTCAGTACCACAAACAGTATGAAGCGTTCTCTTCCTCTACAGAGACCTTGTCACTTCACCTCAGCTGCCTGCAGTCACAGTTCGTACAGGGAACTTGGTATCTTTGACAGCCTCTTTTGAACATTCTGTCATTTTACTTCCAATGAGAAACAGTAGTTGCTTATCCTCACTCAAACTTCCAATCCATTTTCTTCTCTAGTTTTGACCTCTGTTCTGTCTTTACCTTTCTCACTATTCAGCCCTAACTCCATGATCTATAACTAAAATTCTTTGCTTGGAAAAATTCTGTTTTCCTCACCTCTGTTTCACTTGGCTGTTGCAATCCCAACTCTGGATGGACCTAATCTGTCCACTCCTGACAATCCCAGAGCAGTTGAACCTGGCTGGAAGATTGATAAGTCACAAATTTATGACCCATGACTTCAAATAAACACTCAACACTTACTGCTCATCATGTCACATTTCCCTGTAATGAATGTTTCATACCCTCACATGCCACTGGAACCCTTCTAGAATTGCAACCCTTGCCAATTCTCACTCCCTCCATTCTCAAATAGTACTTTATGCTCCCTAGAGAAAGTGAAGACATTAAGTAGGAGCTCCCTCATCCTGCAACATATCTGCATCTGCACCCATCCTCTCCTTTCTTTCTGCTAAAGCAGAGCAAGTATCTCCCTTTCTGCCAAAAGCCAATTCTTCCACATGACCTTTGTGTTCCGTCCCCCTTATTTTCTAAGGGAATTTGCTCCATTTTTAAGCCTCTGATTACTACCTCTTCAATCCTTTCTTCCATTCTTATATTCTAAACTCTAAATTAATATTTAAACATGTTCTGTTATTTGCATTATTTAAAAATCCTTTCTCTGTTCCTTCATCCTCCTCTACATATTGCCATATCTTGCAACTTTCCCTTACAATCGTATTAGTGCACAGTTAAACTGCTACACGGTGGCTTATGGAAGACAGAAGTACAGTAAGTTTCGCTCTCATAGTATTGTAAAGGTACTTGGGCAGTCCCTAGTGGGTAGACAATTTGGCTTCACAGAATCAATCAAAGCTCTGCCAGGGCTTGACTCTGCCATTCTCAACCCACCAGATACCTCAGTGGGTATCTGGCTTCTGTCTCTGGGTCAAAGGAAGAGGGAAAGAGAGAGTGCAGGGAAAGCAGTGTGTCATTAAGATGGTAGATTAGTTAGACACAGAGCCAAGCCTAGGACAAAAGAGGCTAAAAAAAATCTTTCCCTGGATGGTGTCATATCCAGTCAAAACTGCAGGATACACAGTTCTTTCCAGGGTACACAGTTCCTGAAAAGAAAAATGAGAGGAATGGATACGGAGGCAATTACCACTCTCACTCAGTGAAACCAGGCTCCTTGAGCCATCTCTATCAGTTCCCACTTCTTCACCTCAATCCATTCTTTTATTCAAAGGAAAGAAAATTTATTTTCTCATTTTAAAGTATACACATGGAAAGGTACATACAATTTATATGTACAATTTAACAAATATAGAACAGACATTCATGTAACTATCACTTAGGCCAAGGAACAGAACACTGCCAGTACGCTCCCTAATGCATTCTCCCCATCTCTCTAATTTGCTATCTTGACTTTGGGGGAAAGGTGCTAGAGGTAAGACCCTGTTCGTGTTAAGTCTTGTACACATTAAGTGCACTGAGCCACCACTACACACGTTCTAGCACTAAGTGATACCCCCAGCTCTTACCTTGACTTTTCTACTAGCCTTACATTGTTGTACACATATGTATATACCCTTAAGCATTACAATTTAGTTTTACCTTTTTTGAATTTTTTGCTAAGTTTTCTCTCGCTACTTGAACTGGAAAATGTCTATACATGTGTATCACTTTCCTGCTCAAAACCATTTATTACTTCCCGTTATACTTGAAATAAAACTTAAAAGTGTATGTGTGTACCCCTTTCCCTCTCTAACCTTCTTTTTCACCACTCTCTTCCTAGGAAAATTTGTTTTCTTTCTGTTTCTCAAACCTGCCAAGGTGTTTTCCTTCAAGCTTTCACCTGTCAGGTTATTATTCCATTTCCATGTCTGATTCTTAGTCACCCTGCAGTTCTCCACTGTAAGGACACTTCTTCACAGAGACCTGCTCCAATAATCCAGTCTTAGTTGTAATCTCTTCATTCTGTTCTCGTGTTTGCAATCAGTAGTTTTCCTTCATAGGCCTCCTGTCAGGTTATTTCACTTGTGATTATTTTGATGTCGTCCATGAACTAGTGGCCTCTGTGAGACTAGACTATGTCTGTTTAATTCATCACCATATCCACAGAATTCAACATAATAATACTTGGCACATAGCAAGCCCATGATAAATATTTGTTGAAGGAATAAATAAATATTACATTTATTCTTTGAGTGTCTTTTCTCCCTGATAGTTTTTAATCAACTTGAGGTCTAGGACTAAAAGTGAATTGAGTTGAATTAAATTGAATTGAGAGGCAGGTTGGAACTAAATTCCACAAGGAAATAAAAATTTTAAAGCAGGATGCCTCAAGAAAAAGAACCATATAAAATGAATTCTTCAACATTTTAATTAAAAAGGTAATCTTCAAAGAAAACAGTATGTGGCATAGTGTAAATTAAACACATTTATACAGAGTCAGTTATAAAAAAATAACTAATATGTTTCGTTGTAAAACTTGAAATTTTCCTATAATTTTATAGCTCTGAAGAGAAAATCCTTAAAAACTAAAAATTAATCGTGCTGGGAAACCAGGACAGAGCTGATACATTTATTGATAGATTGATTCCTTGTATTTTCCATCATCTTGTCTAAGGAGCACCTAACTGTAACTGACTGAGGAAACAGAGCTCATCTTTTAAAGATTTTGGAATCATGTCTTCCATGTGTAGACAGTTGTACCTTTTCCCTGTGCCATTTCTCAACACGTAAATTCGTACTAAAATAATAACTGTTTCATCTTAAATTTCAATGCATTTTAACCATCCTTTTAGAGAATACCTGTTTGATGATCTCTAAATAAGGGCTATTTCTCTTTTCTAAACTAGTGACATAGTACTACAGATGATTTTTTTTTTCTTGAATCTCTGTTCACCAACTGCTCAGCAAATTCATTCACTTTAGCATTTTCTGTTTTCCCTTCTCTGTTTCCATGGAGAAGTATGTCAGTGATGTGTTTGACTCCATGGAAACAGATGACTGTCTCTTTCAACATACACAGCTAATTAAATCGAACACTTTCTGTGCTGCCCATTGTCCTGGTGGAGGACTGAAGACGCCTTCTCTGAATGAGACATCATTTCAGTAGCAGCTCCTAGTGTTTAACCTAACACAATGGATTAATGTTCTAACATACCCCACTACTTCCTAGATTCAGATGTATTATAGGTTACTTTTGGGGCCTAAAAATATAAACACACATAGTAAAATCTTTCTATGCCATGATTATCATTTATAGATATATAGCTTTTCCTCTTAAAATCAAACATTAATCATTTGAATGAATATCAGAGATGTAACCAATAGTAGAATATAATAGACTCATTTTAATACTATTTAGTGTTGCATTCATTATAGAAAGGGTATGTATTTTACAGTGATAAACCGGGGCTTTGGATTCTGGCTCTGTCATTTATTAGCTGTGTTACATTGGCTATGCCACATAATCTTTTTTTGAGCCTCAATTTTTTCATATAAACTATAGATTATATTACTTTGCTTATGTAACAGCTAAATAAAATAATGGCTATAAAACATCTATCATGGTACCTGATGCATAATAGATAATGAGTAGTACCCTATTACTGTTCTTATATCAGGTTGGACTCAGAGTAAAATAATCAAAGTCTTACGTATTTCCAGAAATGTCTCAAAATGAAAAAGCACTAAATACTACAGAGATTAGTACTGTTTTCTTTGTGTAAGCCAAACAAAAGAATTTGTAAATATACATGGTGTATAATGGTTGATGTTGTCATTACTGCTGAGGGTATTTGAGTTTGTTTGCAGTGGTATAGTGACAAGGCATCATCATTCTGATTCTACTATAATGTTTATTTTACTGTCCTTGTTCTATGCAAGCATAATCTCTCTGAATCATTTCTTCTCCTTGTTTTTAACATCTTCCAACCTAGTAGTTGGATATGGCAATGAGCCCCATAACTAGTAGAGTAGAGGTCCTATTTTATGGTTTACTTCTTGCTTTTGCCTCAACTATTACTTTAAATGTTAGTACCATTAAATTTTTATATATGTTTGCTTATATACATATGTATTTGTAAATACATACAGTGAGTCAGGGCTCAGTATCTCTGGGTATAGATTCAACCAACAATAGGTTGAAAACATTTGAAAAAAAAATTATTCTGTAGTGGACGTATACAGATTTCTTTCTTGTTATTTTTCCCTCAACAATATAGTATAACAAATACTTAAATAACATTTACATTGTGTCAGGTATTCCAGTTTAAGGTAAAATATAATTTAAGGTATGCAGGAGAAAATATCTGTTAAGTTATTTGCAAATAATTGAACATCTACAGATTTTGGTATCTGTGGGGATCCTGGAACCAACTCCCCATGGATATCAGGGATGACTATACTTACGTGCATATGCATTCATAACTAATAACAGAAATAAAATTAGCTAACATTCATAAAGTTATGTTTTATATAACAGTCACCGTATTAGGTCTTCTGCAACTCATTAATTCATTGAATAGTGAAACAATACAAAGAATTTTGGGTACTCTTATTACCTTCATTTTACAGGTGAGGAAGCTGATGTGAAGAAAGATTAAGTAACTTGTCTAATATGTAGCAGAACTGAGACTAAAACCAGGCATTCTGATTCCAAAGTCCGTGATTCCACAGTCCAAGCTTTTAGAAAGTACTCTTCTCTGGGACTTCGAATATGGGTAGATATTTTTGTACACATATGTACTTTTCTATTTATGAATACATAGAAAATAAGAAAGAACTGATTAGGCCTAAACTTTGACTGATGAACTAAGTGGTTATCTAGATTGGATTTGTCTTTAAAAAATTTTTTTCGGGGTGCTACAGGCTATTTTTTGTGATGTGATAAAGTTTATAGACCCTTCTCTAGGGAAAAAAGTATGTGTATGTAATTTTTTGTGGGGTATTGGGGATTGAACCAAGGGCCTTTGCACTCAGTTATATCCCCAGCCCTTTGTTTACTTTTATTTTGAGACAAGGTCTTAGTAAGTTACCCAGACTGAATTCAAACTTGGTATTCTCCTGCCTCAGCCTCCCATAGTGCTATGATTACAATTGTGTGCCACCACACCCAGTTCAGGAAAAACAAAAAAAAAATTTTGGGGGGGTGCTGGGGATAAAATGAAAAAAATATTTTTAAGAGCTTAAATATAATGTACAAAATTACAAAGGAAACCAGTTATATTGAAATACAGTGACCAAATATTTTGATATTGTGACATGGCAATGTATCTGCCACAATTTTTAGGAACATAGTAAATAGAAAGATTTAGTAGCAGATTTAACAACTATGATGCTTTTGAAATAGTCATATTTATAAATGTTTTTTTATTTTTATTTAATTTTTTCAAATTTTCTTTTTTTTTTCTTAGTACATGTTTCAACACATAAGAACCACTTTCATTGGGGAAACTGGTGCATGTATATAACACATCTTAACTTTTTTTTATCCTCTTCACCTCTTCTCCCCTTCCTTCCCCCTTTAAAATACCTTGCAACAATTATAATGAGAAAATATGTAAAAATATTTTATAAAACTTCAAATACCCTTAAAATAGCGTATATCCCTTGTTGTTATCATCCTCATATGGGAAGACAGTCTCAGAAGTTAAGACATTTAGATACACAGCTAATAATTGCTAAAGTTGAGATTCAAACCAAGTCGTTGATGATAAATCCTATGTTCTTTCCATTGTTCCCATGATGTCTCTCTTTAATAATAAGCAAATATTTTTTTTTATTTTATTTTAAACCAAGAGCATGTATTGGTACATTCTACATACATTGGTCACATTCATTACATTTATTCTGTACCTATACATGGTGCATCTTGGTTCTCCCCCCTCTCCCCCGCCCCTCCCCTCTCCTCCCTCCCTCCCTATTTATAGCAGGTTCATTCATCATTTTCCATATTTTCCCTTTCCCCTCTCTTTCCCCTG